>JADRCD010224508.1:0-59145 GCA_019843815.1 Montemys delectorum | reverse complement strand
CCCTCCATGCTGTTGCCACCTAATTGGCACTGAAGCTGTGTCTTCAAAAGGCCATTCCATCTTTCTATCAGGCCAGCCGCTTCAGGATGATGGGGAACATGGTAAGACCAGTGGACTCCATGATCATGGGCCCACTGTCGCACTTCTCTGGCTGTGAAGTGAGTTCCTTGGTCAGAGGCAATACTGTGTGGAATACCATGATGATAGATAAGGCATTCAGTGAGTCCACAGATGGTGGTTTTGGCAGAAGCATTTCGTGCAGGAAAGGCAAATCCATAACCAGAATAAGTGTCTACTCCTGTAAGAACAAAACGTTGTCCTTTCCATGGAGGACCACTCCTGGTACCAATTTGTCTTAGTTAGGGTTCTCTAGAGTCACAGAACTTAGTCTCTATGTAGTAAAGGGATTTATTGATGACTTACAGTTTGTAGTCCAACTCCCAAGAATCAACTCCCAACAACAGTCACAGCAGCAGCTGTGAATGGAAGTCCAAGGATCCAGCAATTGCTCAGTCCCACAAGGCAAGCAGGTAAAGCAGAGAGCCTTCCTTCTTCTAATGTCCTTATATACGTCTCCAGCAAAAAGTGTGGCCCAGGTTAAAGGTGTGTGCCACCACACTTTTAACCCCAGATGACCTTGAACTCATAGAGCTTTCTATGTTAATCCTATGGGATTCGTAGCCACTATTCCTCAAGGTCTCCATGCCAAGATTCAGGTCAGAAACTTGTATCTCTCAGCCTCCAGATTAGGGCCACAGGTGAGCCTTCTAATTCTGGATTGTAATTCATTTCAGACGTAGTCAAGTTGACAACCAGGAATAGCCACTACAGTTTCATATTGTATATGTTCTAGAAAGCACAAAGAAGCATATACTACTAATAGGGAATATTCCTAGAAATAAATTAAGCTGTGTGTTCTTTGATCGAGTTCAGGATTAAATAATGATGCCCTATTATTTAAGAACACTAAATTTGATACTCAATAAAATGGAGATAGGAATTGATCAGAAGTAAATTGGACTGTTGGCCATCCTTGTTCAGTAAGAAAAGATTCGTAGTATCTTAGTACATGTGAGCAATATTTAATGGGTAGAGCAATAGCTCTGTAGGAAATAGTTACTTGTTGCTCTTATAGAGGACTAGATCTCAGCTCCCCACACCCATATGGGAAGGAGAGAGAGGCTTACCACCACCCTTTTTACTAGTTCCAGCTGATCCATCTTCCTTTTCTGCCCTCTACAGGTAACCTCACAAATGGTCATGCATACATACTGACAAGAACAATATACATAAATAAAATAAAATAAATATTTTAAAAAATAAATACTAAACTATGTATATGTATATGTATTCAGGAGTTATTGGATGGATTATTTTCATTTAACAAATTTAATAAACTAAATTACACACATGACAGATGTTAATGTTTTATGATTTCATTTTTTTTACAGGGTTAGTAAACAATCTAACAAAATGACAATATGGCAGGTTTGGTCTCCAGCAAAAATGCAGCTATATACATACACTACATCATGATGCCAATGGCTCATCACACTTTTGTTTTTAAGCTTAAATGACGGAAGCAAAATTAAAGGTCTATCATGTTACTGAATGTATTCATCCAAGCTAGAAATTTGATTGACAGATGGAATTCATTATGAAGTCAAAACAGGACGATGAAATGAGTTAATTTTTGCCAGTATAAAAAAAAAAAAAAAACAAAAAAAAAAACAAATCAAACCCAGACAAAACCCTTCACACTTTTCTGCATAAACTCCGAAATTGTGTAGTAGGCTCTAAAATCCTTATAGTTGATAAAATGTAAAGTATAAAATTTTTAGACAGAATGCTAAAACCCTTTAGGATCCATTTCAGAAAATCAAGAAACTTTCTTAAATAAGATAATAATGTATCTGATATAGGGGAGTTCATGCATGAGTGTGGGTGTGCATGCTCCATAGTTAGAAGACAACCTCAGTTCAGCAGTGCTGGACATGGAGTTCTTCAGGGTAGTTGGATCCTCCTTTTCACGAAGCTTCCAGGGTATTATCCTGTCTGTTTGCTTAAGGGACTAAGGTTATGGACATGGTCTCATACCTGGGTTTATCTTCATGCTGTGGACATTACGTCTGGTCCTCATGCTTACCCAACAATTGCTTTACCTATTAACTCATGCTCCCACTACCTAAATGTGGAAAGATGTGCTGATCTCAATCAAGAGTAAAACACTCCTAAGTCAGAATTGGTCTCACTACCCAAATTAAGTCAAGTAATTTTTCAATGTAAGAACTGACTTTAAGACTTGAGGTACAATGTATGTGGCCAAGTGCTGGTGAGTAGGCCTGGTTAGTCAAAATACACCAGCATCTGCAAAGAAGTGTACAAAGTCTGTTAAATAGGGCACAATGTGGCACAGATCCATTACATCTGCCAATCCTCAACTTACTGGTGAAATTATGTGCACCCTTCCTCTGATCTTTACCCATGAAAACACTTCTCATTAACCTTAATGGCATGCTAATCATTTTCACATTTCATTATTCAAAATGTAGTTCTCTACTTGTCTCCCTCCCAACAAGCAAATCATTTGCTCTGATTTAAGTGTTGAGGCTTGGGGTAAGTATAATTTCCTTGTTAGTTCTGGGTTAGGCAGTAGGATTCTTAAAGTAGACACACAGCCTTCTCTCTACCAATACAGTTGGAATGACCACCAGTTGCAACAATCACTGAGACACTGAAAATAAAAGGCCTGAAGCAAGATCAACAAGAGAAAGGGGTAGTCTGGTAGAATATAGAAAAATGTTCATTTGTACTCCAGCATCCACTGATTAAATTCACGAATCTGGGGTATCTAGGAGACATATTTAAGCCACAGACTGTGTGGTCTCTAGTGAATGAATTCCTGGTCTTTATTGAGGTGTTATTAGTAACTCCTCCCCCTGCCCTGCTCAATTCTGCTCTCCTTGTCACTTCTCAACACATTAAACACTGGTATTTTTTTCAGATGAGGCAATTTCCTTCACTAATGCATCCTACAGTGTCTCATCGTACTTAGAGTGAATCCAAAGTCCCTCAGCACTTTTGGGTAAGCTGGTCTCTGCCTGACATATATGTCCACAATATCTCAAGTGGAACTCCTCCTTCATAACTAGTTCATTATTCAAATGTCACTGAAGACACCTTTGATCAACCTGCCTTCTCTGGTTTGGGCCTGGTCTGGATATCCCCTGAGTGTTTATGTTGACTTGTTTTCTTTGTGGGAGGGGAGCTTATTTTGACCTTTATTTTAAACAAAACATGAAGAACAGCAGTGCTTAAGTCTCATAAATTTGGGAAAATAGTTGCTTATTAAATATCAGTGTGTTCTCTTCTTTATTCACCTCATTCTCGTTGAGGACTGCCTTAGGTGGACTTTTGATCACAATTGAAAGAAAATACAATGAAATGCAGTTGGACAAAAAAGAGAATATATTGGCTCTCATAAAATGACAAGACTGGATTCAAGGCCCAGAAAATATAATTAGGACTTGGTTTCTCTCCATCTCTTTACCCTGCCTGCTGTCATATTGGCTTCAGTCTCAGGCATCACATGGTAGCAAGAGGTTGCCCAGAGCTCCAACCTCAGATCTCTCAGGTTTCAGGCTTGGAAAGAGTGGATATCCTTCTCCTGAAAATCACAAAATAAGCTTTGCTCTAGTTTGAGTAGGTTCACAAGCCAAAATCTTGACCAATGAATGTGGCTTATAGGAATCGCCACAAGGTCTGTTTCAAGGTACTGTGCTCCATATCAAAGCTATTGCCAGAGATGTTAGAGATGTGAACATCTCACAGTTGAATCATTCTTATCTGTTCAGAATCACATCAGCAAGAAGTAAGTTTTCATTTTTGAAAAACAATGGTATTTCTATAACATTCTGTTTGAAACCTCAAAATTCCCAAGAACCCTCACCTCATCAATTCAAACTACTCTTTCTTCCATCCACTGGAGGAGTTCATGTTTTATTTCTTGAATTCACAATGTCATCTAGTAACACCCAAATATTGATCATCAGAGTGCTGTTTTGAGCAAATGGTAGAACTTTAACTGGGGTGGGGGGGAAAGTCTAGTGGGAAGTCAATAGTTCTCTGAGGGAACTGAGGGAATGGTCTTAAAGGAGACAGTGGGACCTCAGACATGGCTTCTAGCCATGAGCCACACTGGTTTTCCCACCACATTCCTGAGCTACGATGTGCTGACTCATCACAGACCTAACAGTAATAAGGCCAACCAAGTGATCACAGTCTGGAAACACCAAAACTGTGGACCAGAACAAAGCTTTTCCCTTTCTGATGTGATTATCACAAGAATTTGTTTGAGTAATAGAAAAGTGTCCTGAATATCCCAAGATATTGTTTCATTCCCTCCTCAAGCCTGTAACAACTGCCTCCATTTCACACCTCCCAAAGCGTGATGCTGTCCCAGCACAAGTCAAACTACACTACACAAACTTCCTGTTTAGTGTGTGTTGCTTCCCTGTTTTGCAGATGACTTGCTTTAAGTCATCATGGTCCAGCATGAAAATGGCCAAAGAAGAGTTACTTAATAATGGTGTGCAGAAGGAATGACTGAACAACTCAAATGATACTGAACGAGTATGTATTACAGACTAGATTTGCAAATGTGACCCACTTGGAGATTTGAGGGAGATAATTTTAGTTTCAGCTAGATGAATAAAGGGTAGAATTTCTATAAGTTTTAGCCTCTCCAGGATTTTTTTTGACAATATATAACTGTGACAGTTTTAACAAACTTAGTTGATCAGGCTTGTCTCTGATTTGTTCTCTCTGCCTCTTTGTGTGTCTGTGTCTCCGTCTCACTGTCTTTCTGTCTCTGTCTCTATCTGTTTGTCTCTCTCTACATATAAAACTAAATTTTTCTGGATGATTAATTAAAAATGATGTAATGCAGCATCTATTTTTCATGAGTTTATATATAATCCCAAATGGTGAGCAACTCAGAGAAAGCAGTGGCCACATTTTTATTACAGCAAAATCTCTAGATACAGCACTTTTTCTGACAATTTATTTGACTACAAAGTATCTGGCAGGCTTCAGAGGGGAAAAAATCATCCAGAGTTTTCAACAGAAGGAACTTCTAAAGGTAGATGAAGCCAACTCATTTCAAGGGGAAAAAAAGTAGATTAGCCAACGGTGAAATCTCTACAGTCCCAGGAAGATTTTTTTCTTGCTTGAATTTTGCTGAAGCAAGGTTTTCATCAATTATTCCTATGAAAGCATAAAAGTACTGTGGATATATGATTCTCTCTCTTAAAGGCAAATGTTCTCTTTTAAATATTATTCTATGGTTTATTTTAAAAATACATAGGACATATATGATGGTAGTGTCAGTATAAAATATGCAAAAATGTACGTAAGTGTACAGAATATTTTAGCCCTCTCCTAATCTAGCCTGCTTCTTCCACTCTGGGAATTGCTGCTAATTTCTTGCACCATTCAGACATATTTTAAATTTTATATACATTATTCTTCAGAAAGCCTTCTTGTTTTTATTTTTGCAAATAATTTTTTACACAATTGTTTTTTGTTGATCAGAGAATTCCTGTAAGTCGATCCCAAAACAAAATCTAAACCCTCTGGATCTTTCTGACATGAGACACAACCTCAGGCAGCCAGACAAATGCTCTTAGAACTCTGAACTAAAAGTGAGTAAGACAAGAAGTCAAGGATTTGGGAGTGGAATCCTAGGGCAACAGCAGGGGTGATGACAGCAGCAGCAGCTGTGACAACATGCTGCCTGCACTGTTCCTGTTGTGTGCTGCAGAGCTTCCTAATTCCTGATTCCCTCTGGAGCTTCTGTTTCCTTGGGTTTCCAGGAGTTTCTTTCTGTTCTCATTGATAGCATAAGTCTATAAAGCACACTGTGGCTGCTATTAACACTGCAGGGTAGCTGCCTTTCAGTCATTTACTAATATAATTTTCTGTCTTTTTACTACACTTTCCCCAGTGTATTACAGATGTGCCTCTTAGAATTGCAAACTCTTCAAAATGATATAATATTAGATTTTTATAGATCATATCTCAAAACTTCTTTTAATAGAAATTATTTTAATCCAAGTAATCAAATTCAATTCATTTTTTTTCTTTTTGTCCTTCCCCCATTTTAGTGGTCAATATCTTAATCAAATGTAAAGTATGGGCTATGATAAGTCAAGCAAATGTATTAAACACTGAAAATTGCTGTCGAAAGAACACATCACAATGCCTGAAAATGTTAATCAATGTCCCATTCTTTTTCAGTTGTGCAGCATGGTAAAGTGGAACAGGAAGGTAAGGAGTCAGTATATGTACTTATGATCAAGTACATTTTATGGTTTTGCTTGTGAGCCTAACCTTTAATGGCCTAGCCATCTCGCCAGTCCATCACCAGCCCGGGGAACCTCATAGAAGAAGGGGAGGGAAGATTATAAGAGCCAGCGGGGTTGAGGACATCACAGAAACACAGCCTACACAGTCAACTAACCAGAGTTCATAGGGCCTTAAAGACACTGAAGCAACAACTAGAGAGCCCGTGTGGGTCTATGCTAGGTCCTCTGCATATATCTGATGGCTATGTAGCTTGGTGTTCTTGTGGGACTTCTAACAGTGGGAATGAGGACTGGCTGACTCTGACTCTGCCTGCTCCTGGAACCCTTTTTCTCCTACTGGGTTTCCCTGTCCAGCTTTGAATAAGGGTTTGTGCCTGGTCTTTTTGATATCTCATGTATATGCCTGGACTAACTTGTTAACCAGTGTTTGGTGATTCCTCTAGGAGGCTGGCTTTTTCTGAAGGGAAATGGAGGGCGAGTATATCTGTGGTAGGGGGAACCTGGAAGGGTGAAGTAAGGAAAAACTACAGTCAGGATGTTATGTATGAGAGGGAGTAAATTAAACAAACAAACAAACAAGATAATTTTAAAAGAGTACATTTAGAAGAGAATTTTAAGAGAGTACAATGACACTCTCCAACATATGGTACTAGGAAAATTACCTAAATATAAGAGATAAACACAGGATATAGAGGGTAAAGAATTTTTCTTTCAAAGCAAATCACCCACCATGGCTATAAGCTCATTGGGGAAATAAAAACACTTCAAGATTTTAAATAATCATTAAATGGTATTTAAACTCAAATATATAGTTGTATATATGTAGCAATTTTATGAAGAAGAAGGAGTATTTTCCTACGAGTCACACATTCTCTGTTTTTTTGTGTTCTTTTTTCTTTATGGTATGTCTGCATACTGCATCATCTACAACATGCCACTCTGCCTTTATATAGACATCATCTATCTATCTATCTATCTGTCTGTCTGTCTGTCTGTCTGTCTGTCTGTCTGCCTGCCTGTCTATCTATCTTTATAGATAGATAAGTATATATGCTCTCTATATAGATATAGATAGATATATATACATTTTATACATATACATATACATTTACATAAACATTTATATATACATATCCAAAGCACTTTCTACTAAACAAAGACAGAACTTACAAATGATGACCAAACTCAAAATTGAGATTTGAATCACTGCTTAAATGGGAAGAATGTTTTCACAAACAGACAAGGTAGAATGAAGGTCAAGTTCAAACATTAGGATTGATGGTGATGATGTCATCGGGAAGCAACAGAGGGAATCATGGCCTGCATGCTCCCTGGGAAAGTCACTGGCTGCACCCCTCCATAGATTGGTACTGGGCTGGGAAAAGTAATATCAGCAATTATTTCCCTATTTTTCGTTGTGTCTACTCTTCCTGACAACATCCTTTAGAAACATTCCTGTGTCATCTGTTTTTTTAAATAAAGCTAACTGTTAAACCTTTAAAAACACCAAAACAAAACAAGAAACAAAAATCCTAAACTCTCAGTTTTACTATTAACTATTTTTTTACTTTCAAAGAAGAAACATAATTGGTACCAATTTTATAAAAGACATATTTATTACATAGGTAGAATTTAATCTGAAAAAAAATAATTTAAGTTTTCAATGGTTGATCCTGTCACTAGGTAGAAATGACTAAGAGATTTTACTTAAACAATACCAGTGGACTATTCTGTCTACAACTGTCAGAAAGCTCCTTGAAGACAATCAAAGGTGGCTGGAAATAATTTTTCCTGGAGAATATTTTGGTGTGGGGGTGGGGAGGATGCTTTATAGGGGAATCAATATTTCATCTTTTTGCATCATTTAACTACAGGTTAACTATTCTGTTCTAGGTCAAAACCCACATTTATTATTTTTCAGTTCCCAGACTGGAGTTTTAATTTCTTCTTTATTTATAGAAACATAATTTGTTAACTTCATGTGCAAGTCTTTATTATTTTTTTAAAAAAACTTTACTGTGTATTTATTAGTTTTTATTAGCATATTTTCTCCATCTGTTTTTGAGGAGGTAGAGATCTTAAAGGAAATACCTATAGTCTGATTACCATATGGCTAAATAACACCTTAGGGTAGGTTTGCAAAACTAAAATTTCTTGTTCAAATAAGCAAGTGCACGTACAATTTTAATTTCTCCCCCAAATAAGATGTTCCTTTGTGCTGTCTTTCTGACAGTGTGCATCTTGCCTCATACTGTGTCATATATTATTATAGCTTGGGGGCAAAGTCTTCCCTGCTAGCAATTTTTGGCCCATGAGTCATGACATTGAGGTGTCCTTCATCTTTATTTGCATTTATGCCTTCTCTGCTGTTTCGTCCTTATGCACTTTCTGAAAGACCAGCATTAGTTTAAACCCCTTTACTCTCTTTCTGTGGATGGAGGAGTGTGGTGCTTGGCTCATGGGAAGTGGCACTATTAGGAGGTGTGGCCTTGTAGAAGGAAGTGTGTCACTATGTAGTTGGTCTGTGAGGGCTCTTAGGCTCAAGTTCCACTCAATTCAGAAGAGACTCTTTTCCTGATTGTTTGAGGAAGAGCATCACCTCCTGGCTGCCTTCAGATCAAGATATAGGATTTTCAGCTTCTCCACCATCATGTCTGCCTGCAAGCTGCCATGCTTTCCAACATTATGTTTATGGACTAAACCTCTGAAACTGTAAGCCAGGCTCAATCAAACTCAGTTTCCTTTATAAGAGTTACTATGGTGATGGTGTCTCCACACAGAAATGGAAACCTTAGGGCAATGAGTAATATGTAATAACTTATGAAGGTCTAATTATCATATTCCACACTGCAGGCTGGTGAGTTCACACTATACGCTAGCATGTAGTTAGTGAGAGAGGAGGAACAAATCTTACAGTGGTAGGCTCTACCCGAGAAAAGAAATTAGGTGATTTTAAAACTATGTCCAAAAATCAAGTGGGCTGTGATCAGCTAGTGACAAACACTATCCTGTCTTCTGAAGTTACCCATAAAGCAGATCCCAAACTTTCTAAAGAAACTAGCAAACCATAACTCTTAAAAATAGATTGTCAATTTGAATAAAAGCCAAGTTTTTTTAATCTCAAAATAATCTAAAAGTTCTTCTTCCCCCAACAGAGAACAGTTCTCAGAACTGGTACCTGTGAGCATCTTCCCATCTACAGCAGAACATGGTTTTAAAAGGTTCACAATAGACCCTTGGTACTAGCTAAGGAAAATTGTAGGTTAATTATTTATTGCAAAGGATGCTGGAAACGCATATTCCAATGTCTACCCTTTATCTGGCAAAAGTAACTATCAGCGACACCAAAAATTCTTCAGAGTATGAATTCAGTAAGGGAAATGGACAGCACAGGGTATTAGGAAGGCTTGAGCTCCCCAAACAAAAGCTTGAGAAATACTGAGAGTGAAGAAAGCTTTGTTTTCACTGGTCCCTTCTCTATAACAGGATTCTTCTTTAGTTTCCCCCAGTAAATATTTATTGAAGCTGTAGCTTATAGTGGATATAAAAAGAACATACCAGGTGGCGGGTTATAGTAGTTTCAAAGGACGGGTGAAAGGGGTGGTCCTTTGGTGCTAGGAGCAGACTCCATTGTCATAATTAGCAAAATGTTAGCTTGGGAGCCCAAAATTTAAATAGAAAATTATCTTTCTTGCGATGATCCCTGCCCTTGTCTTTTGAAGACACTGGAGTCTGACCATTGGCAGGCATTAGTTAGACCATTTATCTCAACCTTTTCAACTGCAGAATCTTTTTGCTACAAAGATTCTACAATATGTCTTTCATGTGTAAAGAAAATTCTTACTCAACCTGTAAAAAACCTAGCAGATGGCACAGTAATTTGTATATCCATGCATGCATACAGGATATGTTCTCAGAGAATGAATCAGATTCATGTTACACCTATTTAAATATTTCATTATATTTAATTTTAATTCATTTATTCATAGTTTTAACCTCTGTAAGTACAACCGTTATTTAAATTAATAGACAGGTAAATGGCATCAACAAAACTGCAGCATTTAATGCTTAAGATAACTGACATGCATGAAGTCATTGTATTAAAATATCGGTTTTCCTATTGTTTTTCACAGATGGTGCCAGTAATTAATATTATGCTATTTTTTTCATCGGGGGGACTTCCTGTTCACAAATTTCACATAATATAAAATAAACTGCTATATTATACTGCCCAGTTATATGATGTATAGTTTATATATTTTAGTTAGAATATGTTTGTCACATGCACAATATATAATACTATTGATGGCCAATGTATTATTAAAGTTAATAAATTTAAAAGACAGACAGTGGCATACTCACAAAAAATATTAACGGCACAGTTGATCATAGATGTGTAACAAATCTGTTGCAAGCCATCTGGCTTCTGAGAATAATATCAGTTTCCAGATACGAGGAGTATCTAGTTGATTAAAGGTATTGAGAAATAATATAATATACCTCTTTTAAAAAGTCTTTCTGGAGGGAAGTGTCTTTCCTCAGTGGCCAATATATGCATTCTTTATCATCGCAGAAATGTCAAGGGATCTCAACAGCCAGGCTACATATGCGCACATAATCTTAAAAATGATTTTGAAACCTGACTCTTTATAACTGAGTCCCCCCTCCCCCTTAGCATAAACCCTCAGTAGGTGACTTAACGTATGAGGAAAGAGAACAGGTCTACGGCCACCGATCAGGAAAAGCCACTCAACAGGTCTCTCTAACTCACTCCTTGGGAGTACAGCTATGTTTAACTAGCTTCTCCTAAAGAAAGCATTGAAAGTAGGAAAGCAATACTTAATAAACATCTTCTATGCCTTTCAGAAAGATCAAACTATGACTTAGTAGTTTTGATTTTTAAGGATTTTACTTATTCTTTACTTCTAAAGTCCATAAAACACTGTTTAAAAGTATTCAGTTCCCAAAACTATAAATCACTTCATAAAAAATGTTTCATTAGTAAACCAAGCTTTCAAACAAGGAAACATCAAAGTGAATAAAAGGTGTCATTTGTTCCCAAGCTTTGCCTTCTGAGAGGATTGGTTAGAGTCCTTGTGAAACCCCTCCTCCCAGTCTTTGAAAGTGATGTCCCTATTTTTTCTTTCCATTGGTATTTGTTTTTTACTATAGAAAGTTATCTACTTGTACACAAAGATTCAATGAAAGCCTTCCCATGTCATTGAAAACCTTCTCATGTTTCAATGAAAGCCTTCCCATGACTCAATCCTAGCCTTCCCATGATTCTACAATAGCCTTCTCAGGAACTTTTTTGAGGGGAACTTGAAAGATAGTAATCTTTCATGCTACTGAGTACCACCATTCTAAGTTCAATCCTTCCTATTTCTTTCCTGCAGTCTAATATGGGGAATCTAACACACATTTCCCTCTAAAAAGCCTGGAAAGTTACAGAGCTGAGGACACAAAATATATTGAACAAGGTGGAGCACCACTTTTCCATTTAAAATTAAAGAATGCGATATCCACAACTCTGCTCTTGAATTCCCAGGCTGTGGTGCAGTTCTGTAAGCCAATAATAAAACACAGCTTGATCTCTGTGTCCACAGACAAGTGATTGAAGATTCCATATTCACACCGAGCTTAGCTACCCTGAGGGCTCTCACCCTTTTTTCTTAAAATATTCATTTTGTAGTCATCAGGAAAAGAATCTAACTTCACTTTCATTATCAAACTAAATTCCCATATAGACTGCTGCATATGAATGGTCTAGGAAATTTAAGATTATAAATTTTACAGTAACAAATATTCTTGTCTTTGTGTTTGGTCTTTTTCATCATTACTAACCTGGGTTCCTGGCTTTATTTTGGAAGAAAAAAAAAAAAAAACAAATGTCATTGGCTCTTCAAGTCTTCTGATACAAGTCAACTAAAATGTGTGAAATATTTGGTAAGAATGTTAACATTCAAAGTGTGCATCAACCATAGACCACTTGTGCAGAAATAAATAAATTAACAAATAACCTTCATGAAATGTAGGTATTTCCTTGAATGCTAAAAATATAACTCTTAAGAGATAATTTATTAAAATACTTTCCTAACTTTTTGATTTACATATAAATATGTGTATTAAATGCCAATTCCATTTATAAATTAATAAAATGATTATCAGTGCCCCTTTTAAAATCTTACACTTGTCAGTCATATTTGGTATTACAAAAAAAATAGTTTAGCAAAACAAGGAAATTAAGTGACATAAATCCTACAACTGGAATAAATCTTAATTTAAATTTAGTAGTGTATACTTCTAATTAAATTTCCATGTATAATATTTTCAGCTTTTGATATTGTATTAATTAATTTTCTGATGATATGATAAAATACCATAATTAAAGAAAAAATTTGTTTTGCTTTAAGGTTCCAAAGCAACAGTCCAAAATGTCAGGGGAGGCATGGCAGCTGGAGCACAAAGTCGAAATTTCCACCTTCAGCCACACACAGAGAACAGAGACAGTTAGAACTGGAAGCAGATTGAGTCTGTACCATCTCACAGCCTGTCCCCAGTGATACACTTCCCCACAAACTCTGTATCCCAATGCAACAAGGCCAGCTTGAGACCAAGAATTTAAATCCCTGAGTCCCTGAGGGACATTTCTCATTCAGTCTTGCACAGTCCTCTCCTCGTAGCTTTAATAAGATATATAAAATACATTTTAATCAACTTTAAGTTTTCCATAGTTCTTAACAGTCTTTGCACTATTCAATAATCCAAAGACCAAAATCTCCTTTGATATTCAAGACAATCAATCTTTTAACCATCACCTCCTATAAAGGTCAAACAGTACATTACATACTTCTAAGACACATTGGTAGAGACTTTACATTCTCACTCCAAATGGGAGAAATGGAGGCAGAATGTGGAACTATGGGACCAAAGCAAGATCAAAATCCAATAGGCAAATATAAAATCCTCTAGATATGTATTTGGTGATTGGTACTTTGGTTTCATAGGGCTTAGATAGCCCCACCCCATTAGCTTCACTGCCTGTAAGATGCATATCCATCCCTCCTGGGCTGTTTCTATTTCTTGTATGCAGTTCTTCTTAAAGATGTCTCATGGCTCTGGAATCTCCAAAATTCTGGGGTTTCTACTGTAGCCCTAGCTTTACTTTAACATTTTCATGCAAAGGCCTCCCTGTCACACTTTTTCTGTTTTCAGTGACTCCCTGAAATGAAGGAGGGGAAAGAAATCTGTGTTTTTTATGCCTCTGAAGCCAGTACCATGGATACACTACCAATTTCACTGGACAACTTGAGACAGCATGTGCCTCTTGAATCATATTAGCATGAGACTTTGTTTGTTGAAGTAATTGCTTTCTAGGAGCAAGAAACTATAAAAGTTTTCTCCTTGTACAAACTGGAAGCATATCTGGATCCTGCCTACATGGCACATTTCGGAAGGTTTTAATACAGAGTAAGAGGTCTCTCCTTAATGATATTTATCTCCTTAGCTTTTTTTTCCCATCTTTTCTTTAAGCACATGTCTTAGTTATAAAGCTAGCCTTATAGTATATTTTTTCTTTCCAAGCTTTATATTGCATATTTCATTCTGCCCTACTTTCTCCTTTTTCTTGTAAACTTGCATAAGGGGACTCAGTAATAACCATGTCATACTACAACAGCAATAACAATTGCATGTTAGCTTGTAATTTCCTCTGCCAAAGAAATTAACCAATTCCACTTTAAGTGAGCTTCAAGGATGGTGTAGGACACTGGTAGAAGGTAAAAAATTTCCTTGCCAAAACATCTCACCAATGGCCTCAATCCCAGCTGCTTACCCAGTCTTTAGAGGCAGACCTCTATCCTCAACATTAGTTGTTGTACTACTGTCTTCTAGACTCCTTCTGGAATTGTCCACTAAGCTCTGCATTAAACGGTCTATCTCCAAACTTCCACACTTTTCCACATTCCTCCAAAAACCAGTAAAAATTAGATTCTTTACAACAACCATCTGACTCTCTGATACCACCTGATCTTAGGTGCTTTGTGTTGCTATGATAAAATACTATGGTTGAAAGAAACTTATGGAAGAAAAGGTTCATTTTGGCTTATTGTTCCTGAAGGATAAGTATCTATCACGGCAGGGAGATACCTTATACACTTAGGATATGTGTTCTGCACGGCTTAGAGGCCTTGGTTTGGGATATGTTAACAGAGTACAAGATAATTAAGTGCTAAAAAGGAGGGATAAATAAAAGAAGGGAAGAAAAGAGAGAGGAGAGAGGAAGAGGGAGAATTAAGGAAATGATAGCTGATAGAATATAGTATACAAAATGTGAAAACAAAGGATTATCAAATAACTTGTTTCTTGCATAGTAAGAATGCCATCAGTAAATGTGTAATGTGTGTAATTTCTGCTCAAATCCAGCTTTATAAATTATTATTCATACTTGTCATGGAATTTTTTCTCACTGACCCTAACTTGCCTTTTCAGTAAAGACTTTATATTAAAAATCCTGACACCTTGCCTTGTGTTTGATCTCTCCTTAACCTAAGTTAGAAGAGAAAACCATAAAACAGAATTTGCCTTCCGCAAATTTATTGTAATCAGAATGACTTGGTTCAAAGAGTTCTTCCAAGGAATAGCAGATTTTAATGATCAGATTATTTACATTGAGATAATGGCTACATCCAAATTAAACTTTTTGTTCAGATGCTGAATAATGTAACAGTTCTGGCATTTCTCTTGACATTTTAATTTTTTCTAAGACCTCCTCCCCGGCTTTATGTTTAGTTGTATCATCTGTTTCTATTAAGGACTCTCACAGCTTGAGGCAGTGTAATATCATTGTGGCCAGTTCTGTCGGGGTCTTTGCTCACCCTGAGTGTCTAAGTCATGCCCTCATCTTTAACCCATTCTCTATGGGGAACCAATAGCTAGGGATTGATTGGTTGGAGTTACAAAAGTCTCACTATGGGCTTCACAAAAGCACCAGTAAACAGCCTTTTTGAGTCAGCTGAGTTCAATAGTTTAAGGACATCTTACCCTTGTCTATTTTGGGTCCATTAATCCAGTATAGAATGTTTTATGAATGAGTAACTTCAGAAGTTTCTATTGCCAGTCTCTGTTCTCAGATACTTCTAAGAAATACTCATGACAAGTTCATAAAGTTTGAGCAACACTTTAAGGAAAATATCTAACATTGATACTTCCAAATAGTTTTATATAAAAAGATTATTTTCAATCTAATCTACAGTGCTTACATCTGTAAAATATCAATAATGGATGACTCATACTCACAAATGTAAAAAGAGATACTTAAATGGATTATACAATGGTAAGTGCCTTTAATTACCACTGAAATTTTGTTTTATCTTTTAAATGTCTTATTTTTAAATCAAGTGTATGTCTATGTGCTTGTGTGTGGATATATGCACAGTAGTATAGATGCCAGTGGAAGTCAGAAGGGGGTGTAGGATCCCCTGGAGGTGGATTTACAGTTGGTAAAAGCCATCTGACATGTGTGTTTGATGAGTGTGTTTCCAAATATACTCATTTCTGCTGCAACATCTTCAACTACTCTTGGCCACTGAGCTATCTCTCCATCACATGTCTAATTTTTGATACATAAAATATTTATTAAGGAAAACAAAAGTATCACTTGGTGGAAAATTAGTCTAAATTACTTTGTCTACCTTTACATGAAATGTTGAATGTGAATTTTCCTGTTCTGTGAAATCGAGGTTGCCTCAAAACTAAATTGCTCCAAAGTTAAATAGAAAAAAAGAATCTGGCCACACATATTCTGGAAATTGTAATCAAGTACTGAAAAATAGGAGCTTTATACATAGCTCTCAGATGGAGGCAGAAGAACCATCCCATTCATTCAGTGAAACTTCCTTTCTTCACCTTCCACCTTTCAGGTACTTCCTCTCCTCTCCTCTCCTCTCCTCTCCTCTCCTCTCCTCTGCTCTGGTACTGTCATGGTTTGAATATGCTAGAAAGTAAAAATATAAAATATGGGATTTGAGTATTAAAGGCCAACAGGAAGTGAAATGGACCTGAATCCTGTGTTCAAGGATATTAAATTGAATTAAGGGAGTGGTGACCTTGGGGCTAGACCCCACCCTCTTAAATTTAGGACCAGGCATGGTAGTACAAGCCTTTAATCCCAGGAGACAGAGCCTTGCAGATCTCTGAGTTCAAGGTCAACCTGGGACAAAGCAAGTTTTAGATCCAGGCATAGTGGTACACACTTTTAATCACAGCCTTAGGAGACAGGCATGAGTTCAAAATCATTCTACACAGCAATTCCCATGACAACTAAACGTAGGCACTGAAGGAGTTGGAAAACAGAAAGCTGATGATAATGTAAAATATAACAAGGGGGCCAAGTTCTAGCCCCAGGAAGCAGCAGAACTCAGCAGCTTGGTCATTTGGCTTTGACTTTACAGTCAAGAGGAGAAAGAAACTATAGGGATAATTAATGCTGGTTAGCTGGAGCTAAGAATTAGTGGTGCTTAAGAATAGATCAGCATCACTGAGGTGAAATATTCTGGGAAAGACTTTCTGAGAAGACAAAGAAGCTGTGTTCCAGAGATAGCCAAGGTTATACCTTGTGCTGCAGTTATACTTGGTAATGTGTAAGAGTCACCCGGGTAGTACTGATCTTGAAGGCATGAAGAGGCCATGAAGAGCAGCTGAGGCTTAGCACTGTGAGAGAGCATAGAACGCTATTGAAGAAGATGGAGTCTCAGTTGAAGTTGATGGCCCAGGACTGAAGGGGTAAAACAAAGGATTTGAGGATTGGTACCATGAAGAGAGCCTAGAGGGGCTATTGGTGAAGCCTAGTTGCAGTGGAAGACTCCAGTGTACTGTAGATGCCAGTACCATTGGATGATCACCAAGAATAGAGAGCAGAGCTAGAGAAGTGATACCAGTCATTTGAAGGAGCCCAAAAGATTGTGTGTGTACCCCAGACATTGAAACAAGAAGCTATAACATTGAAGTTGCCTTGGAGACCCCAAAATGTTCAAGATGCCAGCACCATGTGCTATTTGCTGAAGAAAGCTGATAACAGGGAGTGGAGACAGCCCAAGAGAAAGAAGTTTGTTGAGGTCAACAAAGATGAAAAGAGAGTTGGAGATATGAAGTCTTTGATGTCAGACATGGAGATGCAGAATTTGGAGTTTGTTCAGCTGGTTTCCTACCTTGCTTTGAGGATTATAGATTATGGGAACTTTTGAAGTTGAACTAAATGTTCATTTTTATTATGCTATGGCTAGATATGGCCGCCATAGACTCATGTGTTTGAACAAGTCTATGGGGACCAGGGAGTGGAATGTCATAGTTTGAATATACTTGGTCCATTGAGTTGCACTTTTGGAGGTGTGGCCTTGTTGGAGGTGTGTTATTGTGGGAGTAGGCTTTAAGACCTTCATTGTAGCTGCTCAGAAGTCAGTCTTCCATTAGCATCTTCAGATGAAGATGTAGGACTCTCAGTTCTGCCTGCATCATGCCTGCCTATATGTTCCCTGCTCCCACCTTGGTGACAATGGACTGAACTTCTCGATCCTGTAAGTCAGACCAATTAAATGTTCTTTATAAATCTTGCCTTGGTCATGATATCTACTCACAGCAGTAAAACCCTAACTAGGACACCTGTCCTCTCCCCTCCCTTCCCCTTCTCTCTTCTCTCCTCCTCTCCTCTGCTCTCCCTTACCTTTCTCTCCTGTCCTCTCTTCTCTTTACTTCTATTCTCCTCCCCTCCCCTCTCCTCTGCTTTCTTCCCCTTTCCTCAGCTCTCTTCCCCCTCCTCTGCTCTCTTTTAGGCCCTCCCTTCTTCACCTCTACTCTCTCAATCTTACTATTACCCACTTTTCCTCTTCCATATCGCTCTATTTTTCCTTTTCTCTTTCTCCTCCCATCCTTCCTCTGACATCTACTCACCTTTGGGCTGTGCTTTTCTTGCAAGGAGGTTACCTGAAATAAAGAACACTAGAGGCCTGTGTTAAACCACTACCACTAGTATACACTCCAAGATGAACATGGACAGAGTTACATGAGTTGCTCTCTATCTTCTCAATTCTAAAAGTGACAGGTCTGTTAATGTACTACTGTCACAGAGAAAGAACAGCACAGTATAGAGAAAGAGGAGGTCTTGGCAGTAGGTGGCTGGGGACAGAGATTCAGTGCAGCAGGAGCTACATCCTGCTTTGATAGAAGGCATCCAAACAAATGGATGACATGCACCAACAGAACAAAGGGACTGCTCTTTCTGAGGGAGTTTTAAATGGTAGCAGGTGCTGGACAAACTTTTAAATAATGTGCATCACACCAACCTTAAATAAAATCCAAAGGAGTAAAGGAAATAAGAAACTCAAAATAACCAGTTTAGTGTTTTTTCAGTTGTGTGATTACAAGAACCAAACAAAAGTGGATAATAGGAAGGCTAAACCAAAGAAGTTTGCTTCCCTCCAAAATCCTGTCCTCTTAGGGCTTTTGATCAGCCTAAGAGTGAGGAGGAGAACTCTGAATTAAACATTTATAAATAGACCTGGACTAAATTATAAGAACCAGGAGTAGCCAGAAAGTTATGAATTCTGACTAAGATGTCATTAAAGACACAGACCCAAGCAATTCCACAGAGCACATGGAAAAGCAGTTATGTAAAAGAATCAAACCATTTTATATCCTACTGAGTTCAAAATCCTCAATAACTAGCTACATATCAGTAGATAATTGGACCTGTGAATTATTTAAATTGAATAAAACTGGAAAATATTAAGATCGATGTGTGTGGACCTGTACTAAAACCTGCGAGTGCAGTAAGGAAGTCTATTTAGGAGCAAAATGTGTGGAGTTTGATGCCAAAACAAACTCACTGTAACTGAGATTCATCTTCACTTGCTAGCTGAATGATTCTAGCCAATTTCATCCCTTTGGTGAGGTTCACATGGACTAAAGAAACTGTGGCAGAGTACAAGCTCCACACAGATTCAAAGAAGATGGGGTCCCAGCATTGGGAGGTGAAAAGCAGACACAGAGTCACATCCTAACTAAAGTTATTTGTGATTGATACCCACGGGCAAAGAGAAGATCATTTTTCCTCAACAGAACATCACTGGGTCTATCAATCACATTCTGGTACAGGCTTCACACCCAGGAGAAGGTGAGCAACACAAAATAAACTCTATTATATTTTTAAATGTTATTTCCATTTTGACAATTTTTTGGTGTTGTTTTATTGGTCTTGGTTGTTTTGATATTCCTTTTTTTTTTTTGCTTTTGTTTTATTTCTTTTTTTTTTGAAAGAGAGAGAGAGTAAGCATAAATGTAGGAAGTGGAAAGGACCTGGGAGGTTTTGAAGAGGAGGAAACATGAGCTAAATAGGTGGTATGAAAGAAATTTAAACAGAAAGTATTTGAAGACTTGGAATTGGAGGTAAGCTTGGTGTGATAAATAAATGAAGCAACAAATATAAAACATAATTTGTGAGATGTGACAGATATTCAAACACTAGATATTACAATGTGTACAAGAATGGAGTCAAAGGTCTTATAGTCTCATTCTAGATTAAGAAATATTTAATTCTTGAGTGGCTGGCACTACGCTAAACTAACCATGTTTTTAATGATGTTTTACAGTTCAAACTGTGGAATTTGCCACTGCTTCTTTGTTTCTCTGAACTTATAATACTTTAACATGTTATATGTCTTAATTTTAAAGTCAAGCAAATAAAAATAAAAAAGAATACACTACTGGAAAATTAGACGTTTTCTAAATCTACAATATATAATTTCTAAAGCTAATTTATTGGCAAAATAGCTCGTACCTCATCATTTTTCCAAACACATAGTAACTCCTAGCAAGGGGCTGGAGTTGCATCCTCTAATGGACTTATCTGGTCATTTATCTCAGCTTTTGCTCACATGAACATAGAACAACCTAGCTTCCATTTACTTTGTCTCCCAAGCTACTGAGAATCACTTCTGTCTGTGGATTTGATCAATGGTAAGTATATTTCTCTCTTTCATTTCTGGCACATGCCCTGCCTGGTAGTTAATCCTTTCCTCGCAAAGAGTAGGTTTGTGTTCTCTGTTCTCCAAAGGCACACTGACCCATTATCATTCACCAAGCCCTAGTCCTAGAAGGCTAAACTATGGCTGCATCTTCTCTATTGTTGTTGTTGTCATTTTGAGTTTTTTTCGGACTTAATTTTGTACATTGCACTGTCTTGAGGTTTAGGAAGAAAGACACAAATGATTTCCTAAACTATCATGCTTCAGGAACAGAGAATGCAACACTCTTGCCTACAGTGAGTTGTGAATGGAACTCACTGGGTCATGGTAATGCCAGGAAAACAGAAAGGCATAGTAGTTGCCTCTGGCTGGGCTGTAAGGGTAGTAAGGGCTCTTAGCCCTCTAAGCCTTGTCTTTAAAGGAGTGAAAGGGGAGTCCTGAGCTGCTGATCAGAAGTAGAGTACTCAAGTAGCATGTCCAAGTCCCAGGGTTTGATTCTCAGTTATTGATGATGATGATGATGGTGATGATGTACACAGCAGCCTTGCAGTAACCTTTATAATTCCTCTAAATTACCCTTAAAACTATATGCTCACAAGCTGAAACTCTTTTCAGAACCTTCTTTCAACTTTTTATGAATCATGAGGAAAGGAAAACATAAAAACATAGATATATACAATCATTATATACATTTATATACAAATTATACATTATATAATATACATTATATGTATATACTATACATATACAAATATATGTACAAATATATTATATATATATATATATATATATATATATATATATATATATATACAAACATGTGATTGAAAGTAGAAGTGAAGATATTTAGGGGACAAAGTGGACTAATGGAAGGGATGGGTGAGAAAGGAGAAGTTTTGGAGACATGAAGAAAAATATGTCCAAAAAACAGCATATACTTGTGTGAAAACTTTTTAAAAACAAGAACTTTATTTTTGAATTTATTTATTTTATTTCATGTGTGTGGGTGTTTTACCTGCATGGTTATGCGTTGCATGGTACTCATGAGGGTCAGAAAGGAGCATAGGATTTTCTAGAACTACAGTTATAGATTGGTTGTGAGCCGCCATGTGGATGCTAGGAATTGAACCTAAGTCTTTTGCCAGAACAAGTGCCTCTAACAAGAGCTTTCTAGCCAGCCTGGCAATAGGTGAGAAGGTTTCTAACCATGCAGTGACATCAAGGAAAGAAAAACCTGGGAAAGGAGCTGCCAAGGGGAGCTGCTCATGACTTGGAAACCATTGCACTCTGCCACCCACTGAAACCAATACATCCTTAAAAACCATTTCCCTCAATAGCCATTAAAACCCAGGTGTCTATTAAAATATCTGTTGAACATTCTGCAATTATCAGGATAGGTCTTCCCCTTGAGATGGGTTATGACAACTGCTACATAGTAATAATCTGTGATTCTCAGTCATAATGGTCTGTAATTTTGTTACTTCTCTGCAGTTCTCAGTATGGAGCAACAGGAAAACCTGAACTGTTGATTATTCATACTTTATGTTAATGAATATTTAGATGTGAGAGGGAGGAAGAGGGATCAGTGATCTCTTTGTAGGCAAATACCTACAGTTTATTTTTAGACTAATCTGACTGTGGATACGTATAAAGAAACACTAACAAAGACCTACTATGTAGAATAATTTGTCTTGAAGAGTGATTAGAGGAAAAGTGTGACTCCTTTGCCATAGACCTCAGATATGACGTAGGGTGATATCAGTATTAAGAAAAACCTCCTTTAGAAAAACGTAACAGAAACATTGTAAGCAAGCCATTTATATTCAGGATCTTATATTTCGATGTACAAGGTGCATGTAACAATAATGTAAATGGCTATATTTAATATGGCAAAAGTATTAGAAAGCATTATTTCTAATGATGAGGTCACTGGAAAGGATCTCTTGATTAATGATTTATTCTTTTTGAAGGAAGCTAATTAGTCTTCCTCATACTTCCATACTTCTTATATCATATAATAGTCAATATATGCTTCATACTTATTAGTTAAAATTAAAACACAATACACAGAATAGTCGTGGAAGATAAGAAACAGTTCTTGGAAGAAGATAAAGCAAAGTAGTGTATCATTAACAAGTCCTGAGCTGTATCGGACCGTATTATCTAAAAATGGCCACAGACACAGATCTCATATCAGCGTTAGGGAGATGGCATTTGTTTCTAAGTGTGACTACTTGAATGCAATCAACAGTTCTCAGAGGACAGAAACAATGACCTAACTTCTAAAAGTTGCCCTCTAACCTCCACACACATGCCACAATGGCACACATGTGCACACACATACATGAATGCACTAGACAAGAATCCTTAAAAGAAATAAAAAGGAAATGTATTTAATCTCAAGTCTTTCCCACATACCTTCTCAGAATCTAGAAAGGAGAAGGTGTGTTAGCCACAGGCATGAGTGATTCAGCAGTGCCAGCAGTGTGTTTGTGTGCTTAGCATCTCTTTCATGCTTTATCTGTGCTTCATCCAGTTTCCATTACCAATTAATATTGTTCCATTTAATATCGTTCCATTTCCTTCCTTTCCCTTAATTATTGATGTATTTCTTGTATGTACTCCAAGGAGCAGAATACTTCAGCTTCCACCTTTCTCTTCTTGTCAAGATGCTTAGTAATGGCAGCTCATTTACCATTTAGTGAGAGAAATTAGATCATGTGGTAAGACCACAAAATACCAGCTAAAGTATGAACATATATATAGTGTGAACTATGAAACATGAGTGAGGTATCAGGCTGCAAATGGCCTTACCCACTCACCTTCCAATGAGGCCTAGTCCTGTGATTATGAAATGCTTCCACAAACACAGAGGCGCATGCACGGGTGACACCATTGCTTTTAGCCATTAAGCTTTGAAAGAGTTTGTTACATGGTAGTACATGACTAGGACAGTCATAAGAGACATTAGACTGGTCAATAAAAATGTAGCATTCCCTGAAACAGATAGTAATGCCATTACACTTTAAAACTACTGTGCAATTTATAAGAAACTTGTATTTTGTGTTAACTATTTTGTCAGCACAATGCTTACAAATAGTGCATGGAACAGTGTATATTTGACATGGAAATCATATGCAGAGAAGCCAAGGCACCTGCATCTGCCATGTTTCACTGCCAGTTAAAGGAACAAGGAGTCAAAAAGAGTACAAAGATATCTATTCTATTAATAAGCACAGCATTCTATCTCCATTTTGGGTAGTAGCATTCAATTATCATCTTTCCTAATTATTTTTGCACAGTTATTCTTTATGCAACCAAGTGCTACATAATTTACATTAGTCCAACCTATAACAAATAGTCTTTGGGTAACCTGCTGCATGGGTTGCTGTGGTCAAGAGTGAGACTCTTCCAATACTGTAACATATAGCTGGTTCCAGAATGAAAAATCCACCCAGTCTAAGTAAGTCAGTGTTCTTCCTGGAGTGGAGAAAGGGGGTGGTCTCTGATGTATTTCTTGGGTTAATGTCTAAGGCTCCTACTAGGCTTTTCCCATGTTATCTAGAAAAAAATACCGATAGAAAATGGAAACTGGACAGAGTAGTACAGCCATGACATGTAAAGGAGGCTAAGTCCAGAAAGGTGCCACGTGGGACAGCAGAACCTCTTGGGACTCTTGCTAACCTTTTCCCCAGGTAGTTCGTCAAATATTCCATTTTGATATGATTTCACTTACTTTTAAGCAACAAACCCAAATGAGTCTTAAAGGAAACTGTTCAATTCATCTGAATCATCTTGACTAATATGCAGAGTAAAATATGAAGAGACTCTTGTCAAGTTTTCCAAAGGTCAAGATACTTGGGGACATAAAGGAGTCAGACAGTGGCTCTCCCAAAGCCAGCTTATAAAAAGGGAGATCACACCACAACACTGGAAAATCCTAATGAAAGAAATGTTAATTTACAAATCACAAGCATAAAAAGCCCAAGAAAGGTAAAGCCATATTTTTAAAATTAAAGAAAAGCAGCCTCTCTTCTCTAAAGCTGAATATGTTGCCATCTGTCTTGATAAAAACAAGATAGTTTCATTTCTCTAAATTACTTAAATGTAAGAAATACACTGCAAAATAATATTTTAAAGGAAATAAATAAATTGTAGAACCTAGACAGCAATAGACACCATAACAAATGTTTTTCCTTGCAGAAATTTCAACGATAAATGAATTTTCTAGTTAAAGGAATTTTTTGTACTGAAACTAGATCAAGAGGAGTCTAAACAAAGAATTGTATGAGTAACTAAACATTGCTTCAGAGAATTATAATCCAGACTTTCAAATAGGCCAAGGGTAATACTAATGACGATAGGAATGAGAGGCTGGCCTTTGTCCGTAAACTAACTCTCAACAGCCAGGAAATCGGTCCACTTTACAAAACCAAAAATATGAAGTTAGATGGTAATAGGAAGTTAGTCCTATCACTTTGTATTTCTCTCATTACAGAGGTTAACATTCAAACTTTAGAAAACCTGTGAGATATGGTTGCAGAAACTGGAGGCTAAGGTCTTTAAATCTACAGGGAGATGATGTGAAATGGAGGTATAGTTCTTGGTCCAGGAAAAAATGAACCCCAGCGCTAATAATCTCTGTGGAATGCACAACAGGAGGCAAATCAGAAAGCCTTAGCCAATTACAGGAGATTGGAATGGGATTCAACAATATGCTGTGCACTTAACACACATGAGGCCCCAGAGTGGAACACCAGAATCCACCACCAAATAAACAGAAAAAAGTCCATAAAATCCTGTTTATCAATTTCAAGCTGTAAAATTAGACACTAGCAATTTGGGGTATTTATTTGAATTGGTGTGAGTACTCCATAATTTAGTATTAAATTAATTCAAAGTCATCTAGTGATGAAAGCAATATGGGTGTTGTGACACATAACTATAATCTCAAAACACAAGAGGAAGAGGCAGGTGGATCTCCCTGAATTTGAAATCAGTATGGATTTCATAGGGAGTCCAGAGAAGCGTAATGAGACTGTATATATCTCACTATATAGTCAAAGCTGGCAGAAGTTCATCAACAATAAATTCTGCTCCAGCAAAGAAATTTCTGTTTACATGTAAATATCATAAAAAGGAGATAAAAGTGTATTTCAACTCTCTGACTTCCTCATTATATGATGGATATGCACACATACAACAACAGATGAATATTGTTGGGCATACAATATGGAACTATTCGTACAAATCGGAATGAAACAAAATGTCCCTACACTTGTTATTGCATTGATAGTTGGATGTACCTCTTTGACCACCTTTATAGGCACAAAACCCATAAAAGTGTTCACAGTGTGTTTCCCATGGTTTTCCTCTTCCTTCACAGAGTAGCTGCTTAGCAACACTAGTGCTCCAAGGTGAATCTTTCAGGGATATAATCCATAAGTTTAATAAGAAAACATACATTACAAAGCAATACACTTTCAACTCTGAGCCATCATACACTTTAGAGGATGTTTGGTAGATCAACTCATATTCCTCTCACTAATTCATGGTGGCTGCACTATGAGTCTGACTTGCTTCTTTAAGAAGTATCAGTAGAGCAGTTGTTATTTAGCTGTTTCTTCATTTTGAATTCGTTTGATGACTGGAGAAGATGAAAAAGTAGAATCAGTGGGATGTTATAGTCACTGAGCAGTCCCAACATGGCAAGCAACATAAAAAATTTAGTTGATTAACTATGAAGGAGTGATAGAGCACTCAAGAGGCTGAGGCAGGAGGATCATGACTTTGAGACCAGCCTGGGCTGATCTGAAGTAAAAAATACAAAACAAAACAGTAGTGAAAAAAAAACCCAAAATACACACAAATCACCAAAGGAAACTGATACATAGCACCTCAGAATGCAAATTTCTCTTGCAATTGCCTGGGATCAGGCCAGCTATGGACTTGAGAACTGGACAGCGCTTTTCAGAAAGAATGGTGTCTTTCTGTACCTTCTGCACAGACCAGGAAAAAATAACTACAAAGAGGAAAATAATTTGTTTGTAACACACGATAGCCATGTCCTACACTTGAAGGAATATTCAAGTGGACCCAGCAGCCCAGCATTAGATTACTGGTCACTGAATCCAAACTTCAATATAACACCAATAATTAAAAACAGAAATCAACTAATGTCAGGAAAAATGCATATATGGGGGAAATTGAAAATAAAGGTGGAAAGCGCTAACATAAGTTTGTAAAGTGAAATTTCAGATTTAGCATTCCAAAGTATATGGATTCCTATGTAAATCACTTCATATAAAGATTCATCATTGTTAAGAAATGCAAATTTAAAATAAAAACTACTATATAATGCAAATTTATCCCTCCTTAGTGAAAGCACTTAACTCTAAGACTGCAACCTAGGAATATGTTTTATGCATTGACCAGCTTATACAGTTTATTGACAGTTTTGCAGTGTGTAAATAAGTGAAACTCACAAGATTATTTTGTGTCCATAAAATGCAGTTGTGGGGCTGAAAAGATGGCTCAATAGTTAAGAGCACTGACTGCTCTTCCAGAGGTCCTGAGTTCAATTCCCAACAACCACATGGTGACTCACAACCATCTGTAATGGGATTTGATGCCCTCTTCTGGTGTGTCTGAAGAAAGGAACAGTGTACTCATATACATAAAATAAATAAGTCAATGCTTTTTTAAAAATGAGGTTGTAGATGTTCACTTTCTTAATGACTGAAAGATTTAAAGTTTAAGTTATAGGGTTTTTTAGTTTTAAATTATATTTATTACATTACTATTTTATTAATTTAATAATAATTTATTGGATTAGTGTTTTATGTAAGGAAAATCTTTGAATATTCACACATTCCCAGTGTGCTATGCAAGCTTTCATGTCCTGTGGTTATGGTCCAGAATTCCCTTCCAACCCAGCTGTGTGTGCAGACTCTCTGACAACCCTCTCACTCAGCCTTTGTCTTTATGTCATTCTATAAACAAATGTGAAAATTGTGTTTCTAGTCTCTAGATCTCCTGATCTCTCTCACCTCTCTCTCTCTCTCTCTCTCTCTCTCTCTCTCTCTCTCTCTCTCTCTCTCTCCCCCCCACCACTTGTTTGCCTCTGCCCTTCTTGCCTTAGTGAGGTTCCAGCATATGTTTGAGTTTTAGCCGAGCAACTGAAGAACCACATTCTTGAGACTCTGATACCATGATGTGACTCTTTCTTCTTTATAAAATTTAAAATAGATCTTTCTGAAAAGCATTCCCTATACAATTTCTGGTAGCTACACTCTGCCGTTAGTTCTTTAAATATTGAATAGATATTTCTGTTTGTGTTCTTCAGATTTTATGTTCTCAATGATGATTTGTGTCCACAGGGATGATTTTAGGTATACAAGGGCATATCCAAATGCCAGCAAGTTACCTACGTTTTCCAATAAGAGTGAATAAAATTGTAGATGGTTAAAAGGAAATATTATAAGAATACAAATTCAACAACATATAAGATCAGCCAACATCATAAAGTTAGGATTTGAATTTTCATGAGACTGAGAAATTATCACATTGTCTTCACTGTAATTAAGTTACAAGTTTTATATTATCTTTACAGGGATTTATACATAGTAGGCACTCATTAAATAAGTTTATCTGTATTATAATTATTTTATTATAATAAACATTTTAAATTGAGAATCTATCTTGTGGAGATTTTTATGTTTTTAAGATAATAATAGTTTTAGATAAGGTCATAAGACCAGAAGTTTTCTGTGAAAGGAATCAATGTTTATAATAAACTGAAGCAATAAAAACTTAATAGTAGTAAGAGATATGATCAGTCATAAAAAAAAACCTATAATCCAAGAACTGAGAAGAATCTCAGTAGAACCCCTCTCCCCTTCCCCTTTCCCTCTACCTCTCTCCCTCCTTTTCTCTCTCTCTCCTTCTCTTCCTGTCTCTCTCTTCTTCCTCTCTCTTCCTCTCTCTTCTTCCTCTCTTCTTCCTCTCTCTTCCTCTCTCTCTCTCTCTCTCTCTCTCTCTCTCTCTCTTTCTCTCTCTTTCTCTCCCTTCCCCCACATGCACACGTACACACACATGAGCATACCTGTACATAAGGGTTCACAAATGAAAGTGGATGGGCACATGCATGGAGACCAAAGGTCAACTTTGGATGTGATTACTTAGGAGCCAACACCTTGTTTTTTGAGACAACATTTCTTATTGGACGAGAGGCCTTCCAAAGGCTGGCTGACTAACAAGTCCATGTGTGTCCAGTGTTTCCACTTAGTTGGATGCACAGGCCACAATGCCAGCTCTTTTTACTCAATATACTTGAGTCTGGGATCAAATTCTGTTTGCTCTGCTTGAAAACCATCACCAATTAAGCTATCTCCCGGGCTTAAATGCCACAGGCCGGCCCATCTGGGCCTCCCTCAACCCTCGGTTGAAATGGAGTCCTAGTCAGGCCGACGAGGCGTAGGCAAAGAAATGATGGCAGAGACGACACATGAAGTACAGGATCTGAATGTATCTCTTAAAAATGGCATCAGACTTTTACAGTTATTGGAAAAGAGAGATGATAAATCTGGTCGCTTAGTAATTAAGGTATATTTGAGGCCACCTGAAACACACTGAATCTAAAGCAGCCACCTCTCTGGATAGCTGCTGCATCCCCCCCCCCCCCCCCCCCCCCCGGGGCCCAAGCACTCTGGGCCCAGGGGACTGCAGACTGCATGTATTCAGTTCATCTAAATTCTAGTGCGAGTCCAAGAGAGTCTGAGTTCAAGAGTGGGTCCCAGTCCAAGAGCCAGTCCAAATCCAAGAGAGAGCACAAAGTGAAAAGCAGGTTTATATGGCATACAGGAAACAAGGCGAGTCAGGGGTTACAGCAAAGGGCGCAAGACTGAGGTCACTAGGCAAGTGACCTGCTAAACAAGGTCGATAGGTAGATAGCCAGGTGTGAAGCAGGAGGAAGAGCAGTTGAGCCCTCCCTGCTGGGGCTATTTTGGTATTCCTATGCTAATTCTCTGATTCTGCTAGAGGCAAGGACTAGGATAGTCCAATCTGGCATTTCCTGCTAATTCTCTGGGTCTCGATGAAGGGAAGAACCTGGAAGTTCCGACCTAACAGTTGTAGCTAATGTCCTTGAGTTTCTAGTATGTAAAACATTTCTGACTATTGTGGGGCTGCCCTAAGGAATGAGGAATGAGCTTGACCTCTGTTGTTAACTCTGAGGACAAAACCTGTCTGACAGGCAGATTCCTTGAGAGAAATTCCAAGCTAAGGATAGCTTAGAATTGAATTAGGATATATTGGAAACATCGTGCTGGCCAGGAAACAATGCCCAATCTTAACCATTAAGGAATCATTTCTTGGGGTACCTTTATGCCTAAATGAGTGTGTATGGACCATTGGAAAGACTGATCTGGAACACATCTGAGTTAGGGGATGCCAGCGACTATCTTGAATACCCAGGAGGCACAGGTTCCCTTTTGGGTCCTTAATGCCTCTTGTCCTTGATCAGGGTTTTACGCCTGATACTGTAGACGTGACTGGTGTAGACAAGTGTGCACGACACTTAAACAGACTATTTATTTAATAAAAACCTTTATTAAAGGAGACTCCTGCCTTCCGGTCTGCACCAGTTTACCCTGGGCACAAACCCTGAGGCCAGTCCCACAGTCCCCAGAGGAGACTCCAGTCCCAGGCACTCTAGCACACCCAGAATCTTTGGACCAGGGGTAAGGAGGACACAACACATGTTCCAACACCACCGGGAGTAACTGGGCCCAACAGGATCCAGGGATACAGGTACCCTGCCCGACCAGTGGCTCAGATTCCCTCCGGTATGCACTGGTTCATCTTGAGCACAAAAGGAGGCTCCACTCCCAGGCACACTAACACACCCAGAATCTTAGGATCAGGGATGAGTAGAACACAACATCTGTTCCAACATCACCAGGAATACCTGGGACCAGCAGGATACAAGGATGCAGGAACCCTGCCCAACCAATGGCACAGATTACCTTGGTCTACCCTAGTTTAGCAGCCAGTCCCACAACTCCCAGAGCAGGTTCTACTCCCAAGCACTCTATCACACACAGGAGCCCAGGAGCCTAGGAGCCCAGGAGCCCAGGATCTCATTGTCTCAGAGATAGCTTGGCACCCAGGAACTTTGACACACCAAAAAATCTCAGGATCACAGAGAAAGCTGGGCTCTGAGAAGTTCTGACTCAACCAGGATTACAGGAAGAACAGGCCCCAGTCAGATAAAGCGAGGCCAGCACTAGAGATAATCAGAAGGCAGGAGGCAAGCTTAAGAACAGATGCAACAGAAACCAAGGTTACTTAGCATCATCAGAACCCAATTCTCCCACCATAGCAAGTCCTGGATGCACCATCACACTGGAAAAGCTAGACTTGGATCTAAAGTCACTTCTTACGCTGATGATAGAGTACTTTAAGAAAGACATAAATAACTCCCTTAAAGAAATACAGGAGAACACAGGTAAACAACTAGAAACCCTTAAAGAGGAAACACAAAAATTCCTGGAAGAATTACAGGAAAACACAAACAGGTGAAGGAAATGAACAAAACCATCTAAGATCTAAAAATGGAAATAGAAACAATAAAGAAATCACAACCACTCCTGGGCATATACCCACAAGATGCTCCATCATGTAATAAGGACACATGCTCCACCATGTTCATAGCAGCCTTATTTATAATAGCCAGAAACTGGAAACAACCCAGATGTCCCTCAACAGAGGAATGGATACAGAAAGTGTGGTACATCTACACAATGGAGTACTACTCAGCTATTAAAAACAATGAATTTATGAAATGCTTAGGGAAATGGATGGATCTGGAGAGTATCATCCTGAGTGAGGTAACCCAATCACAAAAGATCACACATGGTATGTATTCTTTGATAAGTGGTTATTAGCCCAGAAGTTTGGAATACAGGAAGAACAACCCACAAACCACAAGAAACTTAAGAAGAAGGAAGACTAAAAGGTGGACATTTCATTCCTTCTTAAAAAGGGGAATCAAACACCCACAAAAGGAGTGGCAGAGATTAACTATGGAGCAGAGACGGAAGGAAGGACAAGCATATAGCTATCTCCTAAGAGGCTCTGACAATACCTGACTAATACAGATGTAGAGACTCACAGACATTCATTGAACTGAGTACACAGTCCCCAATGAAGGAGTTAGAGAAAGGTTCTATGGAGTTGAAGGGTTTGCAGCACCTTAGGATGAACAACAATTACTAACTAGTACCCACAGAGCTCCCAGGGACCCAACCTCCAATCAAGGACTATACAGGGTGGGATTGAATGTACTGGCAGCAGGTATATAGTAGAGGATTGTAAATTCGATCATCAATAGGAGTAAAGGACCTCGGCCTTGTGAAGGTTCTGTGCCCCAGTGTAGGGGAATGCCAGGGCCCATAAGTGGGAGAGGGTAGGGTGACAGACATGGGGAAGGGGGAGGCAAAAGGGGTTTGTTCTTGTTTTTGTTTGTTTGTTTGTTTGTTTGTTTTGGAGGGGAACCTGGGAAAGGAAAAATGTACATGTAAATAAAGAAAATACCTAATTAAAAAAAAAAAGAAATCACAAAAGGAGACAACTCTGGAGTTAGAAAACCTAGGAAAGAGAACAGGAGTCATAGATGCAAGCAACATCAACAAAGTACAAGAGATAGAAGAAAGAATCTCAGGGGCAGAAGATACCTTAGAAAACATTGACACAACAGTCATAGAAAATGCAAAATGCAAAAATCTCCTAACCCAAAACATCCAGGAAATCCAGGACACAATGAAAAGCCCAAACCTAAGGATAATAGGTATAGAAGAGAGCAAAGATTCCCATCTTAAAGAGCCAGTAAATATCTCCGACAAAATTATAGGAGAAATCTTCCTTAACCTAAAGAAAGAGATGCCTATGAACATACAAGAAGCCTACAGAACTCCAAATAGACTGAACCAGAATAGAAATTCCTCCTGTAACATAAAATAAAGGAATTAATAAAATAAATAAATAAAGGAAGAATATTAAAAACAGTAAGGGAAAAAGGTCAAGTGACATATGAAGGGAGACCTATCAGAATTACAGCAGACTTCTCACCAGAGACTCTGAAAACTGTGATCCTGGACAGATACCATACAGACCCTAAGAGAACGTAAATGCCAGCACATACTACTATACCCAGCAAAACTCTCAATTACCATAGATGGAGAAAACAAGAAATTCCAAGACAAAACCAAATTTACATAATATCTTTCCACACATCAAGCCATATAAAGGATAAGAAATGGAAAAGACCAACACAAGGAAGGAAACTACACCCTAGAAAAAACATAAAAGTAATCTTTCAACAACCCCAAAAGAAGATAGGCACACAAACAGAATTCTTCCTTTAACAACAAAAATAACAGGGAGTAAAAATCACTTTTCCTTAATATCTCTTAAGATCAATGGACTCAATTCCCCAATAAAAAGACATAGACTAACAGATTTGATACGTAAACAGGACCCAACATTTTGTTGCATCCAGGAATTCCATCTCAGGGACAAAGACAGATACTACCACAGAAAAAAGGTTGGAATACAATTTTTCAAGCAAATGGTCCCAATAAATAAGCTGTAGTAGCCATTCTAATATCAAATAAAATCAACTTTCAACCAAAAGTTATCAAAAAAGATAAGGAAGGACACTTCATACTGGTTAAAGGAAAAATCTACCAAGATGAACTCTCAATTCTGAACATCTATGCTCCAAACACAAGGACACCCACATTCATAAAAGAAACCTTGCTAAAGCTCAAAGCACAAATCACACCTCAAACAATAATAGTGGGAGACTTCAACACCCCACTCTCAGCAATGGACAGATCATGGAAACAGAAACTAAACAGAGACACAGTAAAACTAACAGAAGTTATGAACCAAATGGATCTAACAGATATTTATAGAACATTTCATCCTAAAGCAAAAGAATATGCCTTCTCAGTACCTGATGGTGCCTTCTCCAAAACTGACCATATAATTGGCCACAAAACAGGCCTCAACAGATATAAGAAGATTGAAATAATCCCATGCATCCTATAAGATCACCACAGACTAAGGCTGGTCTTAAATTCCAACAAAAACAATGGAGAACACACATGTACATGATAACTGAACAATATTCTACTCAATGATGACTTGGTCAAGAAAGAAATAAAGAAATTAAAGACTCTTTAGAGTTTAATGAAAATGAAGACATATCATACCAAAACTTATGAGACACAATGAAAGCAGTGGTAAAAGGAAAACTTATAGCTCTAAATGCCTCCAAAAAGAAACTGGAGAGAGCTTATACTAGCAGCTTCACAGCACACCTGAAAGCTCTAGAACAAAAAGAAGCAAATACACCCAAGAGGAGTAGATGGCAGAAAATAATCAAACTTGGGGCTGAAATCAACCAAATAGAAACAAAAAGAACTATCAAATAATCAACAAAATGAGGAACTGGTTCTTTGGGAAAAGCAACAAGATGGACAAACCCTCAGCCAGACTAACCATAGGACACAGAGACAGTATCCAAATTAATAAAATCAGAAATGAAGAGGGACACATAACAATGGAAACAGTGGAAATTCAAAAAATCACCAGATCCTATTACAAAAGTTTATACTCAAATAAATTGGAAAATCAGGATGAAATGGACAATTTTCTAGACACATACAAGGTGCCAAAATTAAAACTACTTAAACAGTCCCATAACCCCTAAAGAAACAGAAGCAGTCATTAATAGTCTCCCAACCAAAAAAAAAAATTACCCAAGACCAGATGGGTTTAGTGGAGAATTCTATCAGACTTTTAAAGAAGACCTAATACCAATACTCTCCAAACTATTCCACAAAATAGAAACAGAAGGTACACTATCCAATTCGTTCTATGAAGCCACAATTATTCTTATACCTAAACCACACTAAGAACAAAGAAAGATAACTTCAGACCAATCTCTGTTATGAACATTGATGCAAAATTACTCAATAAAATTCTTGCCAATCCAATACATCAAAATGCTCACTCACCATGATCAAGAAGGCTTCAACCAAGAGATGCAGGGATGGTTCAATATTTGGAAAACCATCAATGTAATCCACTATATAAACAGACTCAAAGAAAAAAAAAAACCACATGATCATTTCATTAGATGCTGATAAAGCGTTTGACAAAATTTAGTATACCTTCATGTTAAAAGTCTTGGAAATATCAGGAATTCAAGGCCCATACCTAAACATAGTAAAAGCAATATACAATAAACCAGTAGCCAACATCAAATTGAGTGGAGAGAAACTTGAAGCATTCCCACTAAAATCAGGGACTAGATAAGGCTGCCCACTCTCTCTCTATCTATTCAACATAGCACTTGAAGTTCTAGCTAGGGCAATTACACAACAAAAGGAGGTCAAAGGAATGGAATGGAAATGGAATGGAAGACGTCAAAATGCTACTATTTGCAGATGATATGATAGTATACTTAAGTGACCCCAAAAATTCCACCAGAGAACTCCTAAAGCTGATAAAGAACTTCAGCAAAGTGGCTGGATATAAAATCAACTCAAAGAGATCAGTAGACTTCCTCTACTCAAAGGATAAACAGGCTGAGAAATAAATTAGAAAATGACAATCTTCATAATAATTACAAATAACATTACAAACCTTGGGGTGACTCTAACTAAGCAAGTGAAAGATCTGTATGGCAAGAACATCAAGTCTCTGAAGGAAGAAATCAAAGAAGATCTCAGAAGATTGAAAGATCTTCCAGGCTCATGGATTGGTAGGATTAATATAGTAAAAATGGCCATCTTTCACAAAGCAATCTACAGATTCAATGCAATCCCCATCAAAATTCCAAATCAATTCTTCATATAGTTAGAATGAGCAATTTGCAAATTAATTTGGAATAACAAAAAGCACAGGATAGCAAAAACTTTCAACAATAAAAGCACTTCTGGGGAATCACCATCCCAGACCTCAAGCTTTACTACAGAGCAATAATGATAAAAACTGTATGGTATTGGTACAGAGACAGGCAGGAAGATCAATGAAATAGAATTGAAGACCCAGAAATGAACCCACACACATATAAATGGTCACTTGATCTTTGACAAAGGAGCTAAAACCATCCAGTGGAAAAAAAGAAAGAATTTTTAACAAATGGTGCTGGTTCAAATGGTGGTCAGCATGTAGAAGAATGCAAAACAACCCATGCTTATCTCCTTCTACAAAGCTCAAGTCCAAATGGATCAAGGATCTCCACATAAAACCAGATATACTGAAACTAATAGAAAAGAAAGTGGGGAAGAGCCTTAAGCACATGGGCACCGGGGGGGGGGGGGACAATTCCTGAACAGACACCAATGGCTTATGCTGTAAAATCAAGAATTGACAAATGGGACCTCATAAAATTGCAAAGTTTCTATAAGGCAAAAAACACTGTCAATAGGACCAAAAGGCAACCAACAGACTGGGAGAAGATCTTTACCAATCCTATATCTGATAGAGGGCTTATATCCAATATATACAAAGAACTCAAAAAGTTAGACTCCAGGGAACCAAATAACCCTATTAAAAAATGGGGCACAGAGCTAAACAAAGAATTTTCAACTGAGGAATGTCAAATGGCCAAGAAACACCTAAAGAAATATTCAAGTTGAAGATTTAGAAGGTAGTTTTGATGGGTGCTGCTAGGCTTTTACCTAAGTCAGTCTCAGTGATTGATAGAATATACAGTCTTCTGTATATATTGAATCTAGTGACTTAATGAGGGCTATTTACATGCAGAAAACTATCTGCGTTCATCAGAATATACTTGATTCTTTTGGCCTTAAATAAATTGAATATGACTGTATTATTTAAAACTCTAGCTGGAGGAGACTTAGATGAGTTGTTATTGCTATTTGCTGGCATTGGAGCCGTAACTAAGTTGGTTGGTTTTATGTACGGGGATGGTGAAGAGAGTCATTGTGCATAGTTTACATGGTCAGCACTGCTGTTGTGAAAAACAGTGTTAATTCACTAGTCACTTTCTAATTGTCATGTCTAGACTTGTATTGAGGTATGTCACATTCTCATCCCACTTTGTGTATGTGATAAGCAAAAACATAATGGGAAAAACTTTTTAAACAACAAGTCTTAGCTTTTTAAAATTGGAGGTTCCAAAAACAACAAAAGATGCTGAAAAGATGTTAACTTTTATTTTGGTCAAATCATTACATATGCTCTGACATCTTAATTTTCTGTACTTAAAGTCTATGTATTAGAAATATCTGTATAAGCCTGTACATAATTAAAATGTAATTCAGAAATATGATTTAACAGTGGAATTTGTTTTCTGGAAAAAATATAGTCCTATTGTATCAATTTATTTTACTTAATTATGGCTATATTCTAAAAAATGTTTAAGTTATTCTAAATTCTTGTGCCCTTTTCCCCCAAAGGATATTTTAAAATGATCTAATATTAACTTTATATTCTTTCTTCATAAATTTTGCCTTAAACATTGTGTCTTGTTTTATTAGAATTCAATTCTGTCTTTTGTAACAGCATTTTACTCTAAACAGACATTTACTTTTTAAAAAATCCTTATAATACTTGTATTTGCTATCTATATCACTGCTTATCTGTTTATTGCATTTATTGAATACCCAACTCCAAACATTAAGTGTGTTTTAGCATTTATTGTAAGTTCTAGATAAAAGAGAAAATAAAATTACAGTGTGTTCCTCAAAAAAAAAAAAATGTTCAACATCCTTAGTCATCAGGGAAATGCAAATCAAAACAACCCTGAGATTCCACTGCACACCAGTCAAAATGTCTAAGATCAAAAACTCAGGTGACAGCAGATACTGACAAGGTTGTAGAGAAAGAGGAACACTCCTTCATTGCTGGTGGGATTGCAAGCTGATACAACCACTATGGAAATTAGTTTTGCAGTTCTTCAGAAAATTGGACATAGTACAACCTGAGGCCCAGCTATACCACTCCTGGGCATATACCCAGAAGATGCTCCAGTAATTAATAAGGACACATGTCCCACTATGTTCATAGAAGCTTTATTTATAATAACCAGAACCTGGAAAGAACCCGCATGTCCTTCAACAGATGAATGGATACAGAAAATATGGTAGATCTACACAATGGAGTACTACTGAGCTGTTAAAAATAATGAATTTATGAAATGCTTAGGGAAATGGATGGAATTAGAAAATATCATCCTGAGTGAGGTAACCCAATCACAAAAGAACCCACATGGTATGCACTCACTGATAAGTGGATATTAGCTCAAAAGCTCCAAATAACCAGGATACAATTCACAGACCACATGAAGCTCAGAAAGAAGGATGACCAAAGTGTAGGTGCTTCGGTCCTTCTTAGAAGGAGAACAAAATACTCACAGGAGTAAATATGGAGATAAAGTGTTGAGTAGAGACTGAAGGAAAGGCCACCTAGAGACTGTACCACCTGGGGATTCATCCCGTATACAGTCACCAAACCCAGACACTACTGTGGATGCCAAGAAGTGCATGCTGAAAGGAGCCCAATATGACTGTCTCCTGAGAGACCCTGCCAGATCCTTACAAATACAGGGGTGGATGTTTGCAGCCAACCATTGTACTGAGATCAGGGTCCCCAATAGAGGAGTTAGAGAAAGGACTGAAGGAGTTAAAGAGGTTTGCAACCCTATAAGAAGAACAGCAATATTAACCAACCAGTCCTCCCAGAACTCCCAGGGACTAAGCCATTAACAAAGGAGTACACATGGCCCCAGCTGCATATGTAGCAGAGAATGGTTTTGTCAGGCACCACTGGAGGAGCAGTCCTTGGTCTTATGAAGGCTAGATAGATGCTCCAGCGTAGGGGAGGCAGGAGTGGGTGGCTGGAGGAACACCCTCACAGAGGCAGGAGGAGGGAGGATGTGATAGGGTGTTTCTGGAAGGGAGGGAAACCTGGTGAGGGGATAACATTTGAAATGAAAACAAAGAAAATATCCAACTTTAAAAAAAAGGAGAATCCTATCTTTACAAATAAAACATGTTTTTGACATAACAAAAAGGAGCTGTAGTAATACACACAATAGTACTCAACCTTTACAAAAAGGGAGTGTAATAACTTCAATGCACATAAACATTGGGGGGTATTATGCTTCATGAGAGAATCCAGGAGTAGAAAGACAGGTGCTATATGATTTCATGTATTTGTGGAATTTAAAATAACTCAATGCTAAAAGTAAAAGAGAAAGATGTCTTGTAGGAGCCTGTGGCGCAATAGCAGGAGAAGTCAGTTAAAAAGTGTAAAATTTGAGTTAGGTCAAAGTGATAAGTTCCAGAGGTTTATTGTATATCATGATGACTTTAGTTAATAGCAACATACTGTGTAGCTGAATATTCACAATGTAGAAGATTTTAAGTGCTGTCTCGTTAGCTATTCCAAACATACACTTATCAATACATGATGGCACACACCACAGGTATATACATTTTTAAACTGTAAAAATATATGTAATAGTACTTTTATTTCTAATGTAATTATGGAGATAGATATTTAAAGTGTACTTTTCTGAGACAAATATCAGTTGATTTTTCAGGAAATACAGTGTTCTAATTTATATTTAAATTCTTGCTTCTTCAGAGAAATGGATTTTTGACAAGATTTATGATATTAGTCAAGAATGCTGAATTGATCGATGAACTATAGATTGATAATATATACAAAATATGAACTATTAACTGCATACAAACTTTTTTGTGCCATTATAGGTTACAATACGCCAAGCATTTACATGGCATTTGCCCTGTATCATATATGCTACTGCATCTAAAGATGGTTAAAAATATTAAAAAGGATGTGCACAGGTTCACTGTAAATATTATGTCAGTTTATATGAAGGACTTGGGTCTCCTCAGATGTTGGCATCTATAGGTATTCAGAAACCAATCTCTAGCAAATCCTGAGGGCTGACTAGGCTCCTAAACCAGTTTCTCATCCTAATCAGATGCTGCTGTTTAGGGGTTTACAAAGGGAAAAATCAACAGAAATCTCAGAACACTGGAGATTTTCATACACGAAAGCAGCAATCAATAAAATCTTACCCTTCTGACATCTATTTTCTTAATTTAATAAGCATTACAGTGCTACATGGCTTTATTCTTGGTGCTCAAAAGGCAGAGGCAGGTGGATCTCTGAGTTTGCGGCTAGCCTGGTCTACATAGTCTGTTCCAAACAGCCAGGGCTACACAGAGAAACCCTGTCTTAACAAAACAAAAACTAACAAAGTGAAAGATTTACAGAAAATATGGAGATGTTATGTTAAAAGAGTATTAAGTATGTAAAAACTTATAAACCCAATTTTTATCTCTATCTAATATTTAAGTTAGAAACAGTGAATACATGGAAGAAGTACATGTGTTCGTGCATTTACATGCACTTAATACCTCTTCATCTCTCAACTTCTTCTAGCATTTGTTTTTACAAGATGATGCAAGGATGCTGACTTTATGATGGTGCCTATACCTCTGGGATATGCACAACACTTTGAAGGGGTTTAGGATGTGACAACTCTTTGAAGTAGGTATTATTTTCTTAATTATAATTAGTGAGGAGGCTAAGGTCCCCTTATTAACGCCATAACAAGGATATGTGATAAGAGTTAGCAACAATAACTGTCCTTGCTTTAATCTGCTTCCTTGAGAGCTTTGAAGAAAACACCTAAACTTCTTTTCATTAATAATGACTGTGGTTAATGTCTTAAAAACTGATGATTGCTGTCAAGGGAGATGTTTAGGACAAGGAATCATGTTGGTTTAAGTATCATTCCCACATAGGGAATGTCTGGGAAATACCCTTTCTCCTGTTGGACTCATTAAAGCACTTGGTACTCTCTGAAGTCCTGTATTGTAAGCTTTTGATACCAGTGATACCCATGGCTCATGTGTAGTCCTAACAACCTAATATCACTTAACCATAGGGCTTAGTTCTTCATAAACACCAGTTTGGAATATACCTGTTCAATTCACAGAAGTGAAAACTAGATTCATATAAAATAATAATGGGGAGTCAAAAGAATGCATTTTCTTAGGATAACCAAACTGTTGAGGCCTGATAGCAACTGAAGGAGAGGAAAGGCTTTTTCCACAGATTTTGATAGCAGAGCACAAAATTTCCATATCCCTTTAGCACCCAAGGCAATGTGGAAATAAACAGAAGATAAACAGAAGGTGACTTCCTTCGGATTGATGGATGCCAATATTGGGTGACCCTCAATGATATCTTGTAAGGGAGCTAGACTGGGGAACAATTATATTGGGGAGTTTGAGCCAACTCAAAATTTAAAAGATGAAAGGCTATTTGAATCATAATATGACAAATGATCATATGATATAATAAGAAGCACATGACCCACAAGGACTGAAGAGAGATTGGAACTGTGTTCAGGTATATTGTAATTCCTAAGTACTAAGTAAATAAAAATTGTAGAGTCATAGTAAAAAGCAAAGAAACATTGACCATTACATATTTGAGGATACCCACAGTAACTATATGTGTAAGGAAGATGTCATTGGTGCGTGTGGCATAGGAACAAGCATAGAAGAGACTTATGTCTTAGAATTTAGTGGTAGTTGATAAGAAAATGCAACTTAGAGGTTGTAAATACTTCCATATAACACAATCACAAAGACAAGAGAAGGAAGAGAGGGTAAAAGAGTCCATCCATCACACACAATACAAGTAAAGAGCTGTCACTCACTTCCCTAGCCAGAAAAGGAAACTATTTAGTAATGTTTGACACCAAGGAAATCATTTGTAACAGGCCTTTTTACTTTCTAATTCATCCTTAAATTTAAAAGAAAGGAAAATACTCCCACTCAGTTGTTTCTATTAGCAGTCAGTTCATTATTTATGAATCCATGTCAGTGTCTTGGGTTTCCTGTGAAACTGCTAATTCATATTGTATTTGCAGTCAGCCCTCCATAGTGAAGCTCTGCTGTTTTGATTTGGCCTGTCATCCGACACAGAATATCTCAAAACCATTTCTATCGGTCTCCCGGCTCTGATCTGCATGTGTGGTAGTAATTAGGAATGTGATTCCTCAAGTTCATTTAAAATAGCCAGTGACTATAGAGTATAAGAAATACCAGTATAACTCATGTAATCACAAGAAAAATTGTGTTGAACTGTATGAACTTGGTTATAACAGTTGCTTATATAAGGGAAAACTACCATGATTTCAGAGCAGTGACATGCAAGTTAATTTTATGAGCGCATATAAATTCCAACTTGATTTAACTACCTTATATGGAATAGCCAAATAGGAGTGTCATGCATTCAGTGGCACGTTCTTGAGTTTTAAATCACATTTCCTTTTCTCTTTTCAACTCAGAAATCTCAGACCTTTCCTGTGTTTAGTCATAGTCCTTTTAATTCATGCCTTCAAATAAAGGATACCATATACAAGGTCAGAGACGTTGTTGCTTATGATTGAAATTGTTTTGCCACATCTGTTTTAAGAAGAGTCATTTTTCATTTCATTTTAAAAATTGCTTTAAAGTGTTTAGCTCACTGCACAAAATTACTCAATGGGCAGCTAACAGTTTACTCTGTTTTCGAGGTATATATAGTCTAAGAATTGGGCATGATTTCATAGATAAAATGTTAATTTTAAAACTGTGTCATATAATTATTATAGCAATCATTCAATTATTTTTCTGAATATAAAAGTATATTTATCTTAAATATTTTTCCTATTTTGGGTTACTTCTGAGAAAAAAATACAAGTTAATATTTTAAAGCACTCTCTGATAGTACAGACCTTTGTATCCTAATGCCAGTGTTTTCTGTTCTGATGTCCTATGGTTTTGAAATTGAAACAAATGTCTCCATAGAGTACCACTGTTCAGTATCTCGTTTTGTTTTGTTTTACATATAAATACACACCTCAGCTAAATTGGTATTTTTAAATTTTCACTATGTTTGCCTTTTGATAGTCTACCTAGTTTAAATGTGCAGAGGGTATTTAATGGTAACTATATTTTGAATACCCAATTCACCCTTTCTCATCTAGCATGTCTTCCTCCTGAAATGAGACATGTCAGCCTTCTGTGCAGACCAGCTTTGGCTGCAGCCTGGTAAGCTTCTGTCCTCAGGACAAAAGTATTGCTCAAGCTCAAGAAGAGTAGCAAGGAGACTCCGTCTTGGCAAGACTCCATTCCAGGAGCCAAGACATTAGCATATACTCTACTTCAGGATTAAACATAAACATTAATATCTAAGCAAGACTTATAAATTTCATGTGGAAATTGCAGGGTACCTGGACCCAGAAGTTTTTGTATTTGTGATTCTTGATTGTACACTTTGTCAAATGACTCCAACTACTGCTCCTTTTCCAAGTTATAGGAAATTTCAAACTGTAATGATTTGTAAGTTAAAAGGAGAAGGAATTGAGTCTCTGGAAAAGTAAAACTTTATTGTAAGACTGAGAAAATAGCTAAGGCCATAACTATTGAGAACTTATTATAATTATTATATTTCTATTGTCATTACATGAACACTATGTGAATGAGAAAAATCAAAACGAATATTTCATTTGTAGATAGACTTGAAAATAAATTACTAACCTTGACGTCCATCAGCATACAAAATCCTACTTAGCCAATGACAGAGTTCATTGTTTAAAGACTACTTGGGAACGATTAAGGAAAGAATGATGTAATCTAATATGTGATAAAGACAGATATAATATTCTCTACTGGAAGGCTTTCCTATCATGTCATATCAAAGTCTAGCAAAATGTTGAAAGTTAGAAATGTTATCAAGCATTAGCAGGCATTTAAAGAACGGCTCTTGAATATTTCTAGCATAAAAAAGTATTTCATGTGATGTAAATGAATGGTAATTTTCTGACTTTAAAAGAGAGCCATGCCAGTACATTTCAGCGTTCTGGACCCAATTCTGCAAACATGGAGACGCTTTCAATTTTCTCTGCCTGCCTTCCCGCCTTAGATGGCTGAGATTGCAGCGAAATTAATCCATTTAAAAATCTGCGGCTTAAACTTAAGGATTTTCAGTTTTTCTCCTCTTCTCTCTCTCTTTTTTTTTCTTAGAATATCAATAAGTTCCAATTGAAGAGCGGATTCTTTTGCAATTCAGGCATGTGCCGGCGATAACGGGCGACTTGGCAAGAAGAGAGGCAGAGATGGATTAATTATGCAGAGAACATGGAAATTCTGCTTATCATCGGCTAGCAAAGGAGCCCGGCTCACATAATCAGCAAACGAAGGGAGAGGAAAAAAATAACAATGCAATGGCACCTTCCAGCCCATCATCAGGGTTTTTCTACCCCCCTTGTAATTAGAAAATAACGTACACTTATAGCGGTATCTCCTGTGCAGGCAAGGAGTGGATGTCCACAGAATAATTGCACTGGGTATTAGAGCTGGCACCGTGGACTGTCCAGCCTTGCCTGCTCACCCGCTTTCTCTGTTGGCTTCTCAAGGCACTTTGCTTCTGAGCACAGTCCAATCAGGCGATGTCTTCGATGACACTCTAGTTCAGTTTCCAAAAAACCCAAATTGGTACCTTATCATGATCCACACAAATATGCGTACATATATGGTAAATATTTGCAGGGCTGACTCGAGAAATCCTTGGAACTGATCACCTGCATACTATCTGGCCAGTTCCTCTCTTTTCTCTTTCCTTCTTTCTTTCTTTCCTTCTTTCTTTCCTTCTTTCCTTCTTTCCTTCTTTCCTTCTTTCCTTCTTTCTTTCTTTCTTTCTTTCTTTCTTTCTTTCTTTCTTTCTTTCTTTCTTTTCTGATGAAACGTGTCCAAATAGCCTTCATTTTGCAAGGTGTCTGGATTAAATTGGTGAGCTGAGCAACAGTCATTCTCTCTTCTAGAATGGTGCTACGTATTTACAACTTTGTTTTCTAACCCCTTTGCCAATTGATTTTATACATTTAGGTATGTACCGCTAAAGATTTTAGTCTCTGTGATTCCAAATCAGAAGACAGAATTATTTATTGTTTCTGTGAGAAATGAGAGATCAAAGCTTTCTATGACACCACAATAAATGTAGTTTTTTGCTTTAAAGAAAAATCACATTAAAGTTTACATATGTACTCAGGTCTTTCTCAATTTAGAGTACTAACAGGCATGTTAAATAATAATGCTTAAGAGTGAAAGATATCGAGCTAGGTTCCCTGTTGCAATTATGACCCAAGTCATTTGACCTAATTAAGGACATAGCCCCAAGAACAGTGGGTATACCTTCCCGCAAAGTTATTGTTAAGATACAAGAAGAGAATGATAAAAATAAATCTACAAAGACAATATGTATACGCAGCATATTAAGGAAAGCTGTTTCCCCAAAGTGCAGTAAACTGGAATCGGAAAGCTGGCAGGCTCTAGAAATGTAATTTATTCAGAGTTCCGCCAAAGCAGGGAACCAGTATGGGGCGCAGTTTCCACGCGTGTGGGAATGTTTTTAAGTGACAGTAATAGACTGATTTTTAAAGCTAATTACTTGTGTATCTGTGCATATGGCACAGATACACATATGTAAGACATATGAGTCCTATAGAAAACAAAGAGTTGGGCAAGTAAATATTTGGAGAAATCTGTGACTACTAACTGCAAGTTTCCATAGTGGGAATCAAAGGAGGAAAGGTGCACACACAAAGTTGAAGGTAAGAAGTGAAGCCCAGATACAAAGAAAACCATGATAAAGAGAGAACAATAAAATGAAGACTACAGCGAAACTTATAATGGTGGCAGCTGAAACTGCTCAGTTTTATTTCAGCTTGCATTTTCATGCACAAGTATACATGAGATAAATATGCACATAGCAGAAAATGTAGAGAAAGTAGTGTCAGTATATACAAAATATCAAAATTTAAAGAGAGAACCCAGTTCTCAGAGCAGAATCTACCTGACCAGGAACTATGGTACAAACACACTGGCTGCAGACTCGCAACGGGAATTGTTAGACTATTCATTACCACGGAATTTCTAACAGCTTTCTAGCATCTTTTTCCTGCTAACTCTTTTAGTATCTTTACAAACAGCACCTTCTTAAAGCTACAGATAGTTTATTTATTTTTAAAATCCTTTTACTAATAAAAACTCTTAAGGCACATGTGAAAGTAAATACATGGTATGATCAACTCCCATATTTTCATTTCTCATCCTTGTAATTATCAATATATGACAGTTCGTGTTTACATATACCAGTTGCATATGCCCGTATTTCTACATCCCAGACTTTAAATTTATTTTTAGTGATAATCAATAACAATATGTTTATGTTTGCTAAATGAATTCCTGGTATAATAAAATCTACCCAGTTACATGTTTCTAGAAACAAGGTATTCAGTAACTAATGAATAGCAATAAGCAGATGCTGATAATATTGACAGTAGTTGGAGAAATAAAGTGATCATGAAATAGATGAAGTTGAATTTTTTTTTTTTGCAAAATTGCAAAACTGTTTGGATCATGAGAAATGGATATTCTTCTGGGATTGAAACTGTATAAAGCTACCACAGGTGAGTCAGGTGCTAAGAATAAACTTCCTCAGATTACTAGAGAGCTGAGCGTCCTCCCAGTTACTACTCAGTGCACTGGCTTTGCAGTTAATGATCATATTGGTGACATGAAGAATTTTTAACACTGACTGCACAACAGAAATATCAGTGAATTTCTCAAAATTACTTACACCTGAACCCTATCCTAGATAAAACTAAAGCAAATATTGTACATCCTCTGTATATCACAAATGGGGATGTAAAGGACATCAGTAAGACATGCAGAGTTGGCTCAATTAATTTAATTTACAAAAGAACATATTTCCTTCCAAAATATGTGAGTGTGTGTGTGTGCGTGTGTGTGTGTGTGTGTGTGTGTGTGTGTGTGTGTACATAGAGACAATAGATAGTTGGACAAAGATACAGACATGCAGATGGGGGTAGAAATGGAAGGTATATTTTTCACATTCTGAGTGACTCACACCTGGAGTTGAGGGCTGAACTTTCTAAGCTTACTTACTCATTGACCCCTGAATAAACTGAGTTGAAATCTACTTACAGCTCCAGATCTCAAGACTAAGGACGTCATTAGTGCTATCCAGACTGTAAAGCTGGAACCACATTCATGTTCTACAAGATAGCTATAGTATCTAATACATAGACGAAGACAGGACTTGGAAATATTTCCTTTGCCTGAAAGGGTATAGTGAACAGGAGCTAGGAAGACAAGGGGCTTTGTGCCCACCTGTAACAACAGCTGCTTTTCCTGCCTCACATCCCCTTAGTGAAATCTTAACAATTTATAAGCTTTCTAAAGGTTTTCTCAAAGTCTGAGCTCAGAGTGCTATAGACACAGCACACCTTTGTAATCTTTTATACTTTCTGAAAACATGTCTTAACATCTTTCACAAGAGAGATAATAGAATTCTCAGTAACTGTAAGTGTAAATGGATTTGTAATCTACCCATGATTAAAATTATTTTCATTGTGAAGTAGAATTCTCGTTAGTGTTGCAGTTTTAATATTATCAACTCCAAAGTGCCTTGGTGATTGATAATACAGACAGTGAAACCCTATATTATAGTAATTAAATTTAAAATGAATCTGCCATCCTTATACATCTCAGTATGACACCTGGCTATTTGAAAAACAATTATTTTTGTATGCCTCCTAATGCCAGATAACACTTGGACCTTCTCCCAGATTGTTCTGGGTCAAGTTGCTGTTGAGTCAGCGTCCACAGAGAGCAAGCCTTGGTGATTGGCTATCCCATAGAGCACCAGGCTGCTACAAAGTGAGCTACAACTTGGGAGAAAGTCCTGCTTGAGCTGAAGAACTTCCTACTACAGTTTTCATACTGAAATGGTCCTCATCCTGAAGTCTGAATGGCTTCCCCTGGGAAACACCCAGCAGGCCAAGAGCAGCTGTCTCATTCTGAGGATAAGTGCTTTGTCTTCTGATCAGAGACAGGACTCCATACGTAGCACTTCATTTACTGCACTGATAATCCCTTAAATAAAGCATGTCCCTTCATTAATTCAATCAGTTGAGCTAGCCTCCATGTCCTGTGCTGTCCCTTATATCCCTACTTAAGATTTTACAAGAACATGTTCTTCTCAACCACTGAAGGGACTTACTCCTCTCTTCAGCTCACACATTTCCCCCCTTGCAAGATCTTTTGTTGACAAAGTTTCTCTTTCATGGATGCCGGATCCCATCCCTTCGTTGTATACATTTTGGAAGGAAAAAAAAAATAGTAGGAAAAACATTCTTCCATACTTGGCTCATTTGCAGATTTCAGCGGGCCTGCAAAGAGCACACCTGTTGTGTTGTCTGGATTTCCTTTTCTGATCCTAGGCTTCTGAGAAAGAGTGGGGGCTTCTGAGAAAGAGTGTGGGGGGAAAGATCTCTATCAAGCACTCTTCACTGGACAATGAATTCTCTCCACCATTTGAATGTATCTGTGGAATGCCTGAGTGATTCATTACAGCAGATTCTGAAGTATGACAATGGGCCGCAGAAATGACTGATGCTATCGTCTTCCTGATTTCATTTCCCTGATCCTCTTCATCCCTTGGCCTGTGTACCTCGATTAATTAGAAACCAGGGATTTTCACTCATCAGCTGATGGGTTTCATGCTCCACTCTGTCACAAATCTGCTGCCTTCACTATCTCTTTTACAGCCGCTGGCTGCTTTAAAAACTCCCCCTTCCTTTCTTTCTTCTTTTTTTCTTTTCTATTTTTTTTTCTTTTTGAACATAGTGCTTTGTCACCACAGGTTTAGTTCTTTTAGAGATTCAGACTTATTTTTTTAAAAAAGAGATTGAAATTAAAGTAGAAAAGATTCAAAATCTCTGAGTAAGTTAATCCTCATCCAAATGATACTTACCCAAAAATTGAACTTCTTGAAGAGATAAAGCATAAACGAGTCCCATGCCTACCCTTTCTGGATTCTCATCTTTTTTTTTCTTCATAGCTGTAATAATTTACATAGGTGGAAAGACTAGAAATATATACAAATATGATTATTATGAATGAATAAGAAAGTGTTGTTTGCTTCTGGTATATTTGAAGATACCTACATTGTATGTTTGAATATAATTGCATTCAGATTAACTGGAATAAACCATTAAACTATTGTTGTTTGGGAAGAAAAATATTCTGAAGTGAAATATGATTGCCCCTTTACTTATCAAAGTTAGCCAAGGGATAATCTAATCCTCAAGGAATCAGATCATTAAGGAAGGTTTGAGATATAAGATGATTTGTAGACAAACTCTTCCTCTGAAATATAAATACTATATAATTCAGAGGTAAAATGAAAATGTGAAAAATAATTTAGTTGTAAGTTTCATACACATATACATTTGTATTCACACACACACACACACACACACACACACACACACACACACACCAAACCATACACATAAAATATTCAGTATCTCTGCCTCAGGATTTCTTCCTGAAGTATCTTCTCAGTAGCAACTTGGACAACATAAGTTTTTAAATTGAGCACAGACTATTTCCTCTGTATTCCATAGCTACGCCAACCCTGAGGAGGAAATATTGTAGGTGATATCCATGGCTTTGCAGGTTTTCTTTTTTCCACCAGTGAAAGATAGGGCTTCTTGCTACATGTCAGATTTCTATGCATTTTAGAAGTTAAAAAATTAAAATAGGACTCATTATCACTATTAGATTTGTGTTTTGCTGCACCTGCCAAGAGAGCTGCAAGCATGATGTTAGGAGACACTCATGAAAGCCTGGGTAGGACTAAGGGTCACTCATTTTAGAGGAAGCCACTATTCAACTTTGTGATTTTTATCTTTTTGGTTAGGGGCAAAAAAACAGTCAGGAAAAACTATTATTCCTAAGATGTAAAGCAACAAGAAGTGACACACTCAACTGTATTGTCAAGCTACTGTTGCCTCTTTATTTCCATATACGTGGGAACCAAAATGACCAGTACTCCTGGTCACGACTGCTCAACAGAGCCTTTCCAGAAAGCCTTTTCTTTCCCTCTCATTGAACTAATCTAAAAAACCAAACCAAAACAAAACCAGACTTAAAAGTTAAGTGGAGTTCAGTGTATCCAGATACATGTCTTTCCTTGGTATGTTTTAAAAGATTTCGTAATATGGAACATAGACAAAAGAAGACTAGGAAACTACCACATCTGTTTATTGAGACATAAAAAAAAATCTGTAGCTTCTGTTGAATTCCCCAAAAACTTTTTTATGAGGAGGACATGGCCCACTGAATCAACCAAGCAGGATTGATATGAGCTCCCACAGACTGAAAAATGGGACCAATATGGGGCCTGCATGGGGCCTGTATGGGTCTGTCTGCACCAGGTCTTCTGTGTGCATGTTATCACTGATAGGTTGGTGGGTTTGTAGGACTCATAACGGTAGGAGCCTATGGACCTCTGACTTGTTTACCTGATCTTGGGACTCTTTTCTGCCTATTGAGGCTTTGTCTTTCCTTATTGTATCTTGTTTTGTCCAATTTAGCTGTCATTTCTTAGAGGCCTGCCCAAAATGGAGGGGGAGAGGGGAAGTATGGGGAGCTGGGAGGAGTGCCGGGAGGGGTACTGTGGTGGTGATATACTCTATGAAAAAAATCTATTTTCAACTAAAAAACCAGAAACTTCTACTAAATCAGTATTGGCATTGAGAGTGCTCTGAGGGCGAAAATTATACTATCTCTAGGAATCTCCATTAGAAATTAGGAAATGGAAGAAATAATTATTATATAGATTAATATTGTTGGTTGGAAGCACTTGTGACTTTTATTTTGCCTTTAAAATGGGCAAAATACTATCTTCCAAACTGTGTATCAAACAGACCCTCCAAAACATACTTTCCCTTAGCTGTGATGTAGAAGTGGTGTAGGAACATCTGGAAAGTATTTTATTTAACAATACAGTGTGCTGATAATCTGGAGGACCAAGCCCATCTGGAAGTTTCCCTAATTTGCCATGTCTTTCCCTCACACTATCAATATTATGGTAGAGCCACATGTGCCTGAGTACCTACTGGTGCCAGGCACAAGCACTAATAGTCAGGATGAGAGAGGTAAAGTAGCCCAGTGCTCTAAGTCTGGGGACCCCAGCGTTATTTCGAAATGAGCCTTAATTTTAGACATCTCACAATGTTTATCTGTGACAATCCAGGGGACTCACCAATTTAGATGATACATGTTGGTCACCTATTTGAGTAGTAGAAATCTGTTCAGTCACTAGGTTGGAAAAGTGCTCTGCCTGAATACCTCTTCAGTGCGATTTTCATAGTTTATAATTTGATGCCTTACTAGCCTGAGAATCTGAGAAATATTTCTTTCTTTTAGTATAATTATTTAGAAGTGAAGAAACTGAAGCATTCTAGGCGTAATTACAAAGACTGATTTCACCAATCTTTTTTGCCTAACAATCAAATGTAAAGTGAAACGAGAGATTTCTTCAAGTGATTGTTTCTGATGGAAACAAGAGGACTGTGGTTTCTTCTTCCCACACCTACCAAGGTAACTGACTGGCAACATAAAAAGGGACTTGGGTACGCCCATTTGCCAATGGAGTCTGCATTTCCTGCTTGAAATCCTTGTCACTTTCCTCAAATGAGCAATTTGCCCTGGAAATATGTGCCTTGCACATACAACACCTCAATCACAGCATTTGTGAAAAGAGCTGGGCAGGTGTTTTGCTTGCTTGTTTGTTTAATTAGGCGTAACAGGTGAAAGATCTTGACACTCTTAGGTGAAGAACACAAAAGCTGTTCCTTAATTTATCCTATGAGTATGTTGTTTTACAAATATTTTCATATTCTGTCATCCTGTAGAAACATTGATTCAATTATGTGGGAAGTTTGCAGGGTTAAATGCGTTACATTTTTTGTTGTTGTTGTTGTTGTTGTTGTTGTTGCAAATAATGCTTAAATTTTATTATCAGGTATTATTTATACAAAGCAATGGGCTTTCTTATTAAATTTTGTTTTTGTTTTTGTTTTTCTTTCTTTTAACTTTTATTGCATTATGATGAGAAAAGTTACATGATTTCAATTTGTCTGAATTTGTTCACATTTAAAAACATATTTTAAGTAAATAGAAAGAAATCACATTCTTGTTTCCCTGTTGTACCCCAACTCCTCCCAGAGACCCCCTCTTCAATACCTACAATATCTTTTTTGTCATATTCCTTAAAATTTATAAAATATTATAACAATAAAAATGAGTATTATAAAAGTTGTTTGAAATAAAACAATCAATTTAACAGTGGTATGTAGATGCTCGTCTACAGCAATACTGCAAATGCATACAATGTTACCTTTCATGACATCTACATTCTTGGCTTGGATTTTAAAGCTACCCTAATTTGGATTCCTCGTGCCTTTTAACCCTTGCTTCACAGCAGCTCTCTAGAGCATCTAGGTTGAGGTTCCTTTGTCTCTTTGTATACTAGAAGAGCTAAGCACATCTGATCCCTGCTGTTATATTTGGTTGAAACCAAACAACTGCCTTCAAATCGGATCGATCTCTGTCTCTGAGCCCATCTTTGCTCATTTGGATCAAGCTGGTGTTCAGGCTTCTCTGAGATTGCTGCTGGGCTACTTTTGCCTTTCTAGAGCTTCTTTTGCAGCGATCACCATTCTCCAATCCTCAGTCTTTGTAATGCTTTTATAACAGATTCTTCTAAACATGTATTCATTAAACATTTATTCAGAGCCACTCCAATTCTGTCAGACAAACTGAGTCTGAGACTCCTGAAGCTCGCTAACTTTACCAAGGTTAGCCACTTCCGTTGTATTATATCGAAAACTACCTTTCAATATGTATTCATTTACAGTCCAAGTGGATTATATGCAGCTAGAAGTTAGGATACAGGACTTTCTCATTTGGCACCTCTGGGCACTTAGCTCACTACAAGATACAGGAAATGTTTAATAAGCTTGTCTGTCATGTTTATCAGTTGAATTCTTTTCTCAATTCTGAGGATGTGTTTAGAACTTTACCATGTTTCAAAAATAAATTCAAAACTGAACCACAAGGATGACCTTTCCATTAATTATCATATTCACCCCCATGTTTCTCTGCTGTGTGTTCACTGTAACTTGGAGAGTGGATGGCTGCCAGCATCTGGATTTTCCACCTTTGGTAACCCTCATTAATCTTTGTGATTATGGTCACCATTTACTAGAAGCTTCTGAAATTATACCACAATTACTAGGAATATTAATTGGCAACTAGATTTTTCCTATATTCTATTCCTTTGTTTATTGTAAAGCTTTCACAATAATAGAATTACTTTCAGGGCAACAGCATTTTCTCAGAAAAGTACCCAAATGAAGAGCAAATAAATATATACATATATATATTTTATTAAAAAGAAATGGTTATATATACTCTCTTTTAAGAAAATTTTCTATGTTTAGATTCATAACTTTAACAAAGTTCTTTGCTCTAAGAAAAGAAGAGAATCATGTGACCATTCAAATATGTGTTAGCAACTCTTCAGAGTATTCCTAAAGAGCATCATGTCTTGACTCACACAACCCAGGAATGTAGAGATCTAAGAAGAGGGCACTGCAGGTGACAGCCAGCAGTGATGAAAGGACAGACACATATTTTCTTTCATTTTCTTAACTCCAGCCAGTGGCAAGCCACTCTTACAGCTTTTACTTACCTCTGTCAGGCCTGATGAGGACATTATGTTCTTGAAACTGTTCTGAAGGTTGTTCAAAGACAGAAAATACTCATAAGTAATGATAAGGATTGTAATGACAAAATATTTACCTTTATCTTTTATATTTCTCAGAATGTTCTTGAGAGATATGAAAGAGAAAGAAAATACACATTTTCCCCCCTCTGAATAGAATTCTGGATCATTGTTTCATTTGTTTACATATTTCTGAAACTTCTATATTCTTGACCAAAATATGAAAGAAAAATACATTCTTTAAAAAATGTTTTTAAATGAAAACATATGCCAAGCACTGGCTTTTTTTTTTTTGTTTTTTTTTTTTTTTTTAGTAGAGATGAGCAAAAGCATCAGTTCTAAAGTTGTGGGCTGTAGGCACATCTCTGTTTGTAGCCCATATCTAATCAGAGGCATAAAAAGGGTTTCATTCTTGAGGTTAATGCAAATCCTTCTGAACTCCCCAGTCAGATGTACATGCCACTTGTTAGGAATGAACCAGAAAGGGTAGTGATGTGTGGTGCAGTCTTAAGGTGGACAGAGGCAGAATTAAATTAAGACATAGGAGAGTTGTTTCATGGACAAAGCTGAATCTGGCAGGAAACAGGTAAGCTGTAAAGACAGTAATTCAGTTATCCCAAGTGCAGCGTAGAAAAAGGCTGAAATTTAGAATGAGCAGGCCGGACTCATGATCAGATATGAACATTACTTACATTGTAGTTCTTTGAAATCTATCTGAAAAAAAATAGATTTTTTTTTGAACGAGAGAGGAGGAAGCAAAAAAGAGCATGTAGTTGTTGACAATCACTAATTACAGGAAAGTTTTCCTGAGAACAGGGCAGTCAGATGCATAATATGTCACCTGCATTGGCATGCTGCCTGGCACAATCTGGACTTTTCATACATATTGATTTTTAATGGATTAGTAAATAAATGTCACTCACTTGTTGGTAACAGGTGACCTAGAACCATGCACTAAATTTCTCAGTAGGAATTAGAGTGTAGTTGATTACAAGATACCCTAAAAGAAGGAAGTAGAAAGGCAATGCCTGAAATAACATTTGGCAGAAGGTTCTAGGTGCTGGGGCAGCAGTGCAAAAGAATTTGGCCAAGAAGAGCAGGCACTTGGGTACTTGGAAGATGCTGGGATACAAGGAAGTATAAAGAAAATAATATCCAAATCAGGAACAAAACATCTCGCTTACCAACAAGGGAGAAAGGCTGTGTTTTAAGGAAATGAAATGCTAAGGTCAGGCTCTCAGGACTCAAGGATGAAAGCTTGACTATCCTAGGTTATGTTAATCATGAATAGAACTCTGGGAAAGAGCTGAGCATTACCTGGGCCTTCTAGTCTATTTTCTAATTTCTAGCATCTTTTGTACGTTTCCTTGGAGACGTTTAGAAAGGATTAGTGTGGCTGGAGCAATGGCTCCATATAAGAGCGCTGGCTGTTCTTCCAGAGGACCTGAGTTCAATTCCCGATGTACACATGGTGACTTATGTCTGTAACTCCAGTCCTTGGAGATGAGGAGCACCATGGACACCCTGAACACAAGCAATGCCCAGAAGAGCACGCAGGCAGAACACCCTGTCACAAGAAACACATTTTTTAAAAATTTTAAAAAGAAAAATACTTTAAAAAATTTTAAGTAGGGGAAGTTAGAGGATCTGTAAGACAGTGTCTTCCAAAGGAAAGGAAAAGTAGAGGTTTTGAGAGGCATCCTAGACTGTAAACATTCAAAACCACTGATGAAATTGCTATCAGATCACACTGCTCTATTCACATTTAACATCAATGAGAGAAATAAATTAACCTATTCAACACCCTGCATGACTGCACAAAACACAATATTCTTTAGCAAAGTGATGTGAAATATGAAGACTCTCCCTTGGCGTGCAGTACAGTATTTACTGAGGAGGTTAAGGTTATTGCACTTTTATTTAACTGATATTACTACAGAATTATACTTCTTCACGATAGGATATTTAAACAGTGTAAAACTGAAAATAAAATGTGGTTTTCCTCATTTGTCTCATATCATTAAAAGAACATTTAAAAAGAGCCTTATATAGTATTTTATAAATAAGCCACATATATAATACATAAATGTTCATTGTATGGACATGAGCAGAATTATGACACAATACATGTTTGAAATTTTGTTCCTGTGGATAATATTCTTTTAAATCACTATATAAAGGTACATAATGGTTTTTAAAAGTCCCCTATATGATTTGTTAGGCTGTATGACATTCCTTTAGCATGTTATCTGTATTTACCACTGTTATTATGGCTAAGAATAAGATTCTAAAGAGACATAAAAGGATATAGATACTGTTAGATACTATAATAAATCCATGATGTTTTGCTTATATTTAACTTTATTATTTAAATTAGTAAAATATCCCATTATGCAACATTTACAAATACTTTAATACCTTTCAAGTATAAACATAGAACATTAATCACACAGCTATGACTAATTAGCAAACATGACCTCCTTATCAGGTAACAACCAATAAGAGAGTTTGAACTCCATCTTACAGCTGCAGAAAAGAACTCAGGGGAAAACAGGCAGTAAAAAGGCAACATCTTCTCTTGAGAATCCAAATCATTTATAGCTGAAAGCAGTATTCAGCTTTGCAGGTTAATGCTCTTTCTAAGTTAAAGGAAAACAATGGCTTTCACCTACATCTCAAAGTATTTGTCTCTGGTAGTGTTTGGATGTTTGGGCAAACCCAAGATACTGTATGATATGAGAGAAGTCTTATTTGTACATGGACAAGGGACAAAAGGATTCAAAGAGAGATTGAGTCACTATCTCTGTTGCATTTGCCAAAAAGAAGTCTAGAAACACCAAGGCTTAGCAAAGTAGCTCATGAGGCAAAGTAGCCCCGAAGAACAATCCTGTTATTCAATAGGCCTAGCTTAGCAGCTTTCCCCATTGAGTGTCCAAGTACAAAGAACAATAAGAGTTTGTCTAGAAGTGTACAGCAGCAGAGATCTTGGCATTAATGCCAATACCTTGAAGTAGCAGCAATTTAAGGCAAGAAGGAACAAAGATTCCTCAGTTGACCATGTACACTTGGGGTTCTAAACTGGGTTCATCACTGTCAGGTCAGAGTGCAGACAAGTATTTAAAGGAAGCAGGTAAATTTCTATCCCTTTCCATGAACAAAAATGCCCCCAAAGACTGGCAGTAGATCTGTGGTGAAGAGGAAAGTAGAGTTCTATGCTTAGAATGATAGACACTCAGTTGGTTTTGTTACTAGTTGTGAAGAAACTTACAGACCTCAATGGTCTTGGAATCTTAGAAATTACATCTATATGCCTTCCAGACAGGCTTAACTGAGTGCATAAAATCTATCTTAAATACGGATGGAGCCATCCTATGAGCTGAGAGCTTAGTACAGCAACAAAAAGAAACAAACAAACAAAAAAAATCATCAGAAAAAAAGAAAACCAGAAGAGTCATTGTCTGCTCCTTGGTGTGATGTTAGTAAGCAGTTCATGCTCCTGCTCCTATAGAGATATGCTGTCACATTTACCACCGTCCCCAACACAGCATGATAAGCTATAATCTCAATCCACACGCCACAATAAACACTTGTTATTTTGTGAGAGCCTTGCCATAAGAAACTAACTATGTTATACCTAGGCCTTCTGAACTAGTTTGTAGGAGATATAGAAATATTGTGGGCAGATATAAAACAGTGCGAAGCTGCTGGCTTAGAATGCCTAATAGCCTGCTTTAGTGGGAGGGGTAGTGGTCACAGCTGAGGTAGATGTGTAGAGAGAGAAGGCCAGCTCATGAGGTATCATCAGAATTAATGCAGTCCAAGCCTTTCATATTCTGTCATGTTATGAATCAGGCAATATTCTCTACAGTCTAAACACTTGAGTAGAACTGTGTTCCTATGTGGTGGAATAATTTACTTGGGAAGAAGTTTTGTGACGATACCACGTTCAGACTTTTGTATGGTTATTGATGACTCCCCTCATCCAAATTTACAGGGGAGATGAAGAAGAAAATGGAGAAGTATATGGAAAATATGTGGTTTGGTAAGTAAATTGTTCACATAAGTGTGATATTTTACAAGAACATAAATATAAACTCTACTCAAGTTGAGTCCCGGAAAGCTGAGGACAAAGTGGCAGTACTAACTAAAAAGATCAGGAGACAGTTGAGTTTCTTTTCACTCAGGGAAAGAGGAAAACTACAACAGACCAAATTTATATAATAGTGGCTGAATTGGGTCATGAAATTTTTTATAAAGCTTCACTGTTAAGGGGCTGTGCTATCCACATGGTACTGGTTTCTAGAGATGAAAGGAGACTGAAAGGATCATGGAGTATGATTTCCTCGTATTTAGCTGAAACTAGGTACGGTAAGATCAGCATTCCATACAAGAAGACACCCTAAGGTCCCTGCATGATACTGTGACAGCTGAAGTCTAAGTTGCAGTAGAGATATCAGGATGTTAAAGATGCCAGAGAAATGGAACCTTCTCAGAGGAAATCTACATATACAGAGTGGATTTGACCCAATGGGGACATATATGCCTCATTCACAGTGGAGATGAGATCAGGTCTGAGACTGCATAGACTGTTAGAAGGCCAGTTGATTCCATTCAGAGCCTAGAATACTTGACATGGCTTTGCAATATTTGGTGTTTTCCCTGCTACATTCTGATCATGCTTTGTCCTGATCCTGCCTCAGGATTCCCCCATCACCCTTTTGGAATAGAGATGTTTATGCCATTGTATATTGGATGTTTTATTTTTCATGTTATAGAGGACCACAGTTAAGCCATTCACTACCTTTGTTTCAGAAGAAACTTTGGACTTTTATAGATTGTTGTTGGGAATATTAAAACAATTGGGGACTTTTGACATTGGACTAAATGTGCTTTGCTTTATGAGTTGACCATGAGTTTGTGCGTAGAAGAGAAAGAAGGTATTTCTTAATAATTTTGAATTTTGAAGGAATTTCTTAATAATGAATTTTAAATAATATGTTTTTAGGCATTCATTTGGTAAGAGGTGGAGGTCTGAGAGTTAAAATCGATTGCTAACTTCACAATATATAAATTCAAAGGAGACAAACTCTTAGTCATGCCCTTGAGGGATTATCTAATTAGATTACATTAGCCTCCACTCATGTTTATAAGGGCTTATCTTCATTAGTGAGAGCCATTTCAATTATGGGTGGCACCATTCCATGAGCTAGGGTCCCAAACTAAAAGGAAATGAGAAAGCTAGCTGGTCATACACATTCATCACTCTGCTTCTTAGCCAGCTGCTCCAGGCCTTTGCCACTATGACTTCCATATCATGGTGGAATAGGCCCTTGACCTGTGAGCCAATATAAACCCTTTATCCTTTAAGTTGCTTGTGTGATATTATTTTCTCACTGCAACAGGAACAGTAACTAAGATGTCCATGCCCCTGTAAGTGAGCTCAGTTAACCCACTGCTTCACCAAGTTAGACTTACATGATCTTGTTTCCTTGATATATCACTCGGACCCTATCTGAGTGCTCTATTTAAGGCAGATTCATTAAATCTCCCTTGGAAAAGTCACACAACAAGACACAATAGAGTGCATGCCAACAAGATATTCGGTCATTGAGCTATGCAACCAACCTGCTTTCACCTGTTCTTAAGTATGATAACATAATAACATTGGCCTTGACATTTATCCCAGTGGCAGGGGGCAGGTGTACGAACAGATAAGACAGAATGTGTTTCAGTGGTCAGAATCCAGGTCCAGAGAAATGTGTCATTAGGAACTGTATTCACTTCTAAAGGACATTGGCAATGCTGTTGGAAATGAAAGAAGGGCAAATGGTAGCCCCAAGTTATTGGGTTATACCTAAAATAAAATTCATCATTACAAGACATCCTGCCACTAGTAAAAACTATCAGGATGGATCAGATAACTGATTGATTAGTAATTATTCATTATATCTCTCTAGTGTGTTTGCACA
>JADRCD010224506.1:0-13823 GCA_019843815.1 Montemys delectorum | reverse complement strand
AAAGAAAGAAAGAAAGAAAGAAAGAAAGAAAGAAAGAAAGAAAGAAAGAAAGAAAGAAAGAAAGAAAAGAAGCATAGAGTCATAGCAAAGCCTGCCATACTGATATGTGTGCCCTTTATCGGGGTATCAAGTGGTCACCTGAATCACGGCTTCTTGAAAGTCAGTTTTACTGAAGGACTTGGATGGTGGGAAACATTTCCGTATTAAACAGACATGTAGGGAGTATGGTTGTATACCTATATACATTTTTAACAAGGGAACTTGTAATCCTTACCCTTAGGGAGGATTGTGTCTTCCCAGCCTCTTCATGTAGGTCCCTCAATGTTGGGCCATTTTGGTGAGGAGCCCTGACTGAGCTCATTGAGAACCATTCAACATGTAATGTTGGGCCCCTTGCTCATTTGCTTTGGGGAAGTCCCTCTGCTCTGACTCTTCCTGGAGATAAATGGCAGGCTCCTAAACACCTTGGCCCAATGAATTCACAGCCCAACAGCCTGAGAGATCAGTTAAATTTAAGCATAAGAGTTTCTCAGTGTTTTTAACTTTTTTTTTTTTTTTTTTTTTTTTTGGTTTTTCGAGACAGGGTTTCTCTGTATAGCCTTGGCTGTCCTGGAACTCACTTTGTAGACCAGGCTGGCCTCGAACTCAGAAATCCGCCCGTCTCTGCCTCCCAAGTGCTAGGATTAAAGGCATGCGCCATCACCGCCCGGCAGTGTTCTTAACTTTATCTCATTCAAAATTAAAAAACTCTTTCAAGGTTCCATAACTGTTTTTCCAGGAGTATGGCTGTTTGAATAGAAATGCTCCCATGGGCTTATATTTGAACGCTTGATCATTAGGGAATGGTGATAGTTGAACAGAGTGAGGAACTGCATCACTGGGGGTAGCTTTTGAGGTTTCAGATGCTCAAGTCAGGCCCAGTGGCTCTTTCTTTCTGCTGCTTGCAGAAGCAGATGCGGAACCCTCAGCTACCTCCCCAGTACCATGTCTGCCTGCTTCCCACCATGGTCCCCACTGTAAGAACAATAGACTAAACCTCTGAACTATGATGAATAAATAATTTTGAATAATGAATAACTACTCTGAATGATATAAAGAAGTATTAAAAAGCAGACAGTCTGGGCTGGCGAGATGGCTCAGCAGGTAAGAGCACTGAATGCTCTTCTGAAGGTCCTGAGTTCGGATCCCAGCAACCACATGGTTGCTCACAACCACCTATAATGAGATCTGACGCCCTCTTCTGGTGCATCTGAAGACAGCTACAGTGTATTACACCAGAGCAAGTGGGCTGAGGGGGGGGGGGCGGAGGGAGTGAGGCCAGAGCGAGCAGCCATCTGTACATCTGCAGTTTACTCATACACATAAAAATAAATAAATAAACCTTTAAAAAAAAAAAAGCAGACGGTCTAATTCTCTTTCTGACTTTTTGTTTGTTTTGTTTTCCGAGACAGGGTTTCTCTGTGTAGCCTGGCTGCCCTGGAACTCACTCTGTAGACCAGGCTGACCTTGAACTTAGAAATCCACCTGCCTCTGCCTCCCAAGTGCTGGGATTAAAGGCGTGTGCCACCACCGCCCAGCTTCTTTCTGATTTTTGTACACATAAAATGCTGTGGTGCTTGGTGTGGGAAATGGGTTCTGAATCTCTCTCTCTCTCTTGCCTTTTGGATTCTATAAGACAGAGTAAAACCAATCTGCTAAGTTCGCAAAACTTTAATAGGATCAAGAGAAGAAACACAACTTTTTTCTCCTTTCTGGATCTGGCTTTGCCTATCCTCTAACTCTACTCCCAGGTCAAAGTCGGCTAACCAACATTACTCTGCAGAACATTAACCTTGAACTGGACTCTAAGGTCATCCAGGGGGTCAAGAGATGGTAAAGAACCAGCGTTGCCCTGCAGAACATTAACCTCGAACTGGACTCTTGGTCATCCAGGGGGTTAAGAGATGTTAAAGAATATATTTATACTCTAGGACTCACGCTTAGAAAAAAAAAGTGGTTTAAGCCATTGGCTTCTAGTCTTGATGACTTTGTCAGACCTTCAGCTCATCATTAAAAGAGATTTTTGGAGCCAGGTGTGGTAGCACACATCTGAAATTCCAGAGTTCAGGAGGCTGAAGCAGGGGAATCATGAGTTTGAGGCCAGCTTGGGTTATTTATTTAGTGAGACTTTGTATTCACAATGAAAGAAAGATCTTGGAAAAAGCTGAATAAAATCATGGTTTTCTGGCTTTGTTTCATTTTGTTTGCCTAAAACCCATTACTATAAAATGTTATCTCCCCCCAGCATACCCCTACCACCGAAAGATAGGGTTTCTCTGTGTAGCCCTGACTGTTCTGGAACTCACTGTAGACCAGGCTGGCCTTAAACTCAGAGATCCACCTGCCTCTGCTCTCTGAGTGCTGGGATTAAAGGTGTGTACAACCACTGCCTCTGCCATTATGCAGTCAAGCGTGCCCTGCCTCTGACTTGCCGTCTTTCCCACTCCCACCAGCCCCTCCATCTGTGTGTCTGTCATCCAAGGATCGCACATCACCTGTCTGAGCTGGCCAAAATCTGCTGATGACAACTGACCACTATGAGGTTTGCTACCAACAGAGAAGCAAAGTGTTTATGGTTTTACCAGCAAAAGTCACCAGTCTTTCTTGCAGAGTCTCCTCTAAGGTGGGAAGGAACTGAGCTTAAGCCGGTATTAGGTACTGGAATTGTGGTAGAGCAACATGCAAAACCTCCCTGCCTCCCTACCTCCCTGCCTCCCGGTCGGTTGCTGTGAAAAGGCAGGGAGCACAGACAGGATACAGCTTGCTTCTCTCTGGTCCTCTCGTAACGGGGGGTAAAACTTGAGCACATCCTACAACTTGAGTTGCCTTTCTGAGAGGTTTCAAACCCAGCACAAATGGCTGAGGTGCCTATTTAACATATCCAAGTGGACCTGGCCACTAGGTTCTCTTTGCAAGCCCTCAGATCTTGCCTGTGACAGGGCCCTCCTGGCTGGCATGCCTGCCTCCTACCATGAACTCTCCAGCCCAATAGACTGGACTGCTCTTCCCTGTATAATCTAGGCATTTTGATTACTCACTCTTTTTTTTGTTTTTTGGTTTTTCAAGACAGGGTTTCTCTGTGTAGCCTTGGCTTTCCTGGAACTCACTCTGTAGACCAGAGCTGGCCTCGAACTCAGAAATCCACCTGCCTCTGCCTCCCAAGTGCTGGGATTAAAGGCGTGCCGCAGCCACCGCCTGGCTGATTATTCACTCTTTTTGTACCCAGAGGTACAGCAATCTTGTGGCTGCTGCACCTGGCTCCCCTCTCTCTCCTGTCCCTTCCCCTCCCCACCCCCCAGGTCCCCCACCCCTCTCACCTTTCCCTTCCATTCCCACCTCTCCCCACATGGATCAGCACAGGGTCATGCCCACTCTGGTTATACTCTCCCTTTTACCTACAGTAAACCTTCTCCATCATTACTAGGGGCAGACATCTTTCCTTTCCTATTCCTTTGTGTTTCTGTTATTCATTCACTTGTGTTTACCTTTCACTACATATATTGCAGTGAGGGCACATTTGTGGGCCACAGAACACATATGGTGGCAGAGGACAACTTTTGGGAATTGGTTCTCTCCTTCTACCATGTAGGTCCCAAAGATCAAATTTAGGTCTTTGGGCTTGACAGAGGACATCCCTGCCCACTGAGCCTTCTTTGTTGGCCCTTCACATGCTGATACTTTTACAAATTACTAATATAGGAGAGGGATGAAGAGATAGTTTATCGTTTAAGAGCACTTGCTGTTCTTGCAAAGAACCCAAGTTCAGTAGCTGTCACCCACGTGGCAGCTTAACAACTGTTCTAGATTTCAGTCCCAGAGGATCCAGGGTTCTCTTTTGACCTCCGAGGGTACCGGGCATGAACGAAGTGCTCAAATACACATGTGGGCAAAGCACTAATACATAATAAGTATGAGTAATACTCTTTTGAAAAGCAATTACTGGGGGCTGGAGAGATGGTTCCGCGGTTGAGAGCACTGACTGATCTTCCAGAGGTCCTGAGTTCAATTCCCAGCAACCACATGGTGGCTCAGAACCATCTATAATGGAATCTGATGCCCTCTTCTGGTGTGTCTGAAAAAAAAAAAGCAAGAGTGCACTCACCTACATAAAATAAATAAATATTAAAAAGAAAGAAAGAAGGAAAGAAAGAAAGGAAGGAAGGAAGGAAGGAAGGAAGGAAAGAAAGAAAAAGAAAAGAAAAGAAAAGCAGTTACTAACTTGGAAGACCATGCAGCTGAATGATACTAGCTTCCCACTAGGGTGTTGAAAATGATGCCTCTGACTGAAGCAACCTATCACTGAGAGTGTTGCTTCGCATGGTCAACTTTTTCCAGCCAAAACTCCTTTCTACATCTTAATGACTAACTGGAAGAGTCGATGGTCCTGGGAAAAGCCAGCTCTGAGAAGACATGGAAGGTAAACTTTACACATCAGTAACTTTGAGTAAAGTTTCTAAAGTTTGTTGACAGGCAGGCAGGCATTGTGATGCATACCTTTAATCCCAGCACTTGAGAAACAGAGGCAGGAGGATCTCCGTTGAGTCGGAGATCAGTCTGGTCTATGTTGGGAGTTCTTGGGCAGCCAGGGCTATCTAGTGAAACCCTGCCTCAAAAACAAACAAACAAACAAACAAACAAAAGGTTAAACAATAGAATAGAGAGCTAGCTTCAGTCAGTGAAATGATTGGCACCCAAGCTTGAGGCCATGAATGCAAGCCCCAGGTATCCAGGGGTTGTGGCACATTTGCTGTTATAAGCCCAACACTGGGGAGATAGAGATGGGCAGACTTTGGGATTCCTGGCTAGCCAACTTACTCTGCTCGATAAGCCGCAGACCAAAGAGAGACCTTATGTCAAAAAACCAAGGTTGATGGCTCCTAACAAATGACACTCCATATTGTCCTTCTGCTTCCATGCACACGCACACATATTCACATGTATACATGCATACATTTACTTTTTTTTGTTTGTTTGTTTGTTTTTTGTTTTTTGGAGACAGGGTTTCTCTGTGTAGCCCTGGCTGTCCTGGAACTCACTCTGTAGACCAGGCTAGCCTCAAACTCAGAAATCAGCTTTCCTCTGCCTCCCAAGTGCTGGGTTTAAAGGCGTGCAACCACCATTGCCCGGCACAACACTACATTTCTGACAAAGATTTTATTGTCATGTGTGTGTGCATATGTACGCGCTAGGATGCCCATGTGCATGCTTGTAGGTTCTTATGTAAGCCAAAGGAGGGCATCGAGATCCCATGCGGCTGGAGTTACAGGTGACTAAGAGCTCCCCATTATGCATGCTGAGAACCAAACTGGAGTCCTGTCGGAGATCAGGAAGTGGTCTTAACTCTGGAACCCCTAAGGTTAAATATTTAACTTGCAGAAAGATAGCTGACTCATCAAAAGCGAGATAGCACACGGCCTGGAGAACGAAAGCAAATGTTCACTCAGGGTTACTACAGCAGAAAAGAAAAGCCCTTCTGCAGGCGATGAAGACCTAGCTCAGCCCATCACCTCGATGCCCATTGGCCACCTGTTCCTCCTTCCTTTTCCTATACATGCCCTGGAGCCTGTAGGTTCCCTATCATGATTTTCCAAATGAAAGCTTAACCCCTGCCCATCTCCCCCAATCCCTAGCAATCTGTCCCATTCACTGGATTTTGCGGTGGAAAAATGAAAGAAGTCAGTAGTCCAGACTGGTGCTATGGACCCGTGCCCTCAGTTACTCAACTACTCTGGGGACAGGAGAATTTTGAGTTCAATGCTCAACTGAGCTTCAGGGTGTGATTACGGGCACCCTGGGCAACTAAGGAAACTCCTTGCTCGAGGTAAGAAATTAAGAGGGCTGGAAATACAGCTCGGTGGGAAAGTGCTTGCTCCATATACATAGGCCCTTTTGCTTCATACGTATACTAAGGCCATTGGTTCAATCCCAGTAAAGAAGAAATAAATAAACAACACCGGGGCTGATTCTGCACCATCTGTCTGCAAAGAAAACAGTTCCTGGAAGCAGAGGCGGTTGTTTAAGACCTTGCACGTTCCTTCCTGTAAGAGCTGAAGATTGGATCCTTTATTTGGTTACTGTCCTACCTATTGTGGTAAGTCCTTCCCCCACCGTCCAGGCCCCTCCACTCCTATGCTACAACATGAAGCTGAGCAAAGACATAAGGAGACCAAAGCATCCCCTTGACTGAGCTGTATTCCCCCAATGCCTAGAGGAGTACCTGGGACCCAAGAGCTCAGTGAGCTCCATCTAAGTTAACACTCACATGTGAGCTGCCTTAGAGGGCTCTGGCTTGGAGGCATGAGCAGTTAGATGCTATACTGGTATTTCTGCTACACAGAGGTTCTAGGAGTCCGCTTGTCAGACTGTCACTCCGAGCCAGCTGCTGTTTTGCAAGGGGGTTGGGGAGGAGTTAACCAGGAAGATGGGGAAGGGGGAGGGTCAGGGAGCTGGGTGAGCAGCAAGAGCATCTCTGAAGAGAAAGGAAGCCACTGCTAATGGCCTGTGACAGACAGCATGGGGATCGTGGTGACAGCAAGCTCTCTTCGCCAGGACAAAGGAAGCGGCGCTGCAGAATACAGAGATTTAGCGCTGGATTGGTCCAAGGAGTCAGCAAAGCAGCATGGTGGTGGTCTAGGGTGGTCTAGGTGTGGCCCGTGAAATCTAAAAATAAAGGACTTCCAGGTGACATTGCCAGGTGTGGTGATTTTTAGGGACTAGGTGATGTTAAAACCCAGGAGGCAGAGGCCGAGACAAAGAGAACATGTCTCTTCATTTTAAACCAAGGAGCCTTTGGAGAGATCCTACACCCCTGAACCATAGGTTTTACCAGGATTGAACGGAAGAACTGACTGCTAAGCTGCAGAGTCCCTGCCCCTGACAGATGGCACCTTGTCGTGCCCATTGGACTAACTGCCTCCCATCCCCAGTCAGTTCTCATTAGAGTTCCTGCCTCAGTCTGTCAGTGACCACACCCAGCCCTTCCCCCTCCCCCACCCCACCCCTCTGTTAAAAGGCATGCTTAAGAGAGATGGAGGTAGCCGGGTGGTCACCTTTAATCCCAGCACTTGGGAGGCAGAGGCAGGCGGATTTCTGAGTTCGAGGCCAGCCTGGTCTACAGAGTGAGTTCCAGGATAGCCAGGGCTACTCAGAGAAACCTGTCTCGGGAAAAAAAGAGAGAGAGAGAGAGAGAGAGAGAGAGAGAGAGAGAGAGAGAGAGATGGAGGTTTAGCTCTGTTCTATGGAGGAACGCTATTGCAAGCTCCATGGTTGGATCTTCAGCATGGCAGAAGAACAAACAACATAGATCACTTTGTCCTTGGGATCACATAGCTGGGAATTGTATTTTTCTGAAACAATTCTTCAACATCCCTATTTAAATTTATGCTTAGGGGACTGTGGAGATGGATCAGCAGGAAAGAGTACTAATTTCTGTGCAAGGATGAAGACCAGAGTCAGATCCCTAGACAGGAGGATTGCTGCGACTCCCATCAGTTGGGGCGGGGGGGGGGGGGGGGGGGCAGCTCCTGGTTCAGTGAGAGACCCTGTCTCAAGGGATTGTAAGGTTGACAATGAGAGAGAGAAGGGTATCCAACAATCTCCTCTGGCTTCAACAAGAACACACATACAAATACACCACACTAAAGAAAAAATTTTATTTTTAAAAAGAGGTTATAGTGGTGCCATTTTTAAATGTGTTCATGATCCCATAACTGACATAAATGGAAGGATACCAGAGCTCTTGATCGACTACTCAGACAAAGGTAGCCAGAGAGCTTTAGCACTTCCTATCTGCTTGTTGGTTGGAATCCATCAGCAGCTAAGTTGGAGAGGGAAGTGCCCCTAAAAAGAGGTCAGAGAAGGGCAGGGAGACGGGGAGACTAAAAGATGAGGGGCTCTCAGAACTGGCTGGTGGGAGAGACTCTGTCTAATTCCACTCTCAATATTCTCTGTGAATTTTAAGTAGTGGCTCCAACCCCCACCTCCCCAAACAGACACAAATGGCATTTGTTGACTGAAAAGGGAAAACAGAGCACCCCAGGAAATTTAGAAAGATTGTTGTGCCTGGATTAAGACCAATGACCTAAGATAGTTCTACATAAGAGAAAAAATGAGCAGAAGAGTGGCTAAGAGGGTAAAGATGCTGCTGCTAAGCTCAATGACCTGGGTTCAATCCCTGGCACCCATATGGCACAAGAAGAGAACTGATGCCTGCAATTCATCTTCACACACCACACACACACACACACACACACACACACACACACACACACATACACACACGTGTAATGTTAATTTTTAAATGAAGAAACCAAAGGGCAAGCCATGCCTTTAATCCCAGCACTCAGTAGGCAGAGGCAGGTGGATCTCTTAAGTTCCAGGCCAACCTGATCTACATAGTGAGTTCCAGGACAGCCAGAGCTATATAGACACTTTGTCTCAAAAAAAAAAAAATTAATAGTAATAATTAATTCAAAACAAACAGAAGGTGAGCAATAAATTGTTCCTCGGAACCAAGTCAAAGCTGACAAGTTTCTTGCTGAAAGAATGAGCTAGAAGGCAGGTTCCAAAAACCTAAACCTAGAGATGATCCTTGCAAGAACCATGCAAAGATTTTCTGCGGCTGTATAACCCAGATGAAACGGATGAGATCTCAAATCTAGGGAAGGGGGCTTCTTTCTTTCATTTCTGGGTGGGGCACAGAGAATGAGGTGAGGGTGGGCCTAAAATCATTTTGTTTAATCATTCACTATTTAGGCTCGGTGGATAATTGCAACTGTGTGCCCTGTTCTGCCCCACACCCTCCTCCCTTCGACTTCCTCCCTAAAGATGAAGAGATCTGGGACCGGGATGGCTTCCCTTCAGCTACCCTAAGCCTTGCCCACTTCCTAGCCATCCGCACACAGCTGCTGAAGCCCAGACAGCCAGATGTCTGCTGCAGATCGGTACTGTGTGGGCCCAGACCTGCAGCCTTTCTCTACACAGATGCTCTGGAGATTCAATTTTAATTAACGGTGGGAGCTATGGCCCCAAGGATTGGATTTGCAGAACAGAAAATATTCTTCCCATTTTGTTCTTTCTCACTCTCTCTCTTTCCATTCCTCTGCCGTTTCCCCCAATGTCACCGAAATTTAAAAATAAATATGAAAAAAATCGAACGAGGAGTCTCACCCACACCTTCACTGGGACCCAGGAGGGAAGCTGAGGATGCAGACGGTTGCAGGCGGCCGCCAGGAGCGGTCCAGCTCTGGGAGGAGGCCTAGCGCGCCGCGAAGGCGGGGCCTGGGCGGGACCTGGGGCGGGACCACGCGGACTGGGGGCGGGGTCTGTTCAGTCACGTGGCAGCGGACGTCTAGTGCTCTACAGAACCCGCTTTAGCGTGAACTCAGGGACAGAAGTTTTGCGGCCATGGACTCTTGGGTGACTGGTCAGAGCTGCCTAGCGGCCGGGTTGCTGAAGAACCAAGTGGCCGTGGTCACCGGCGGGGGCACAGGCATTGGAAAAGCCATCTCCCGGGAGCTCCTGCACCTGGGTACGTGAGAAGACCTCTGGGGCTGGGCACCCAGAGCTAGTGTCCCCGGAGGTCAAGCTCGGGTAAACTGGGTTCAGAGACCGAGAGGGTCAGAGACAGAGGGAGTGAGAGAGACAGAGGGGAGTGCTGGCGGACCGGGAAGAGGTGGCAAAGCTACTAAGGTGCTGCAGAGTTGAGCAATGAGAGGAAACGAAATAACAGAGGTTTTATTCCTAATAGCCGAGAAATGTTGAGAGGCTCTGATCACATTTTCTCCTCATGTCCCCCGTGCTAACGCAAGAAAAGGGAAAAGTTATCTTATCAAAGGAAAACAAGATGCCATTGCAGATTGCTGTTGTCCATACTTCCAGACTGTCTACCATCACGAAACTTTCCCTGGGAGGAAGAATTATTAAAAAAAAAAAAAAAAAAATTTATCAGTGCCTACTTGGTACAAAGGTCAGGACCTTGGCCTCTGTTAGCAGATTAGCAGAACCTTGGTTCCCCTTCTATGGATTTCTAATTTATTGAACCTCTTTTTAAGTTTGCATTGGGCAAACACTACACCAGTTCTGGGGGTTGGGCAACAAGACTATTGGGGTATGACTGAAACATTAGGCCACTCTGTGACCTGGAGATGCTGTGATAATAATGGAGTATGTCCCTAGGAAAATACTTCCTATACCTAAAAGAGACGTGAACGCTGTCCTGCTGTATTTACTTTGGATCACCTTCCACGAGAGAATATGAAACAAAAAGTTAGTTTTAAAGATTTGTTGTATTTTTAATTATATGTGTGTATTGGGAGGCGGGGGAAGGCCTGTGCATGGGAGTGCAGGTGCCCGTGGAGGGTAGAAGTGTCAGATCCCCTGGAACCAGGAGTGTGAGCCACCCAGTGTGAGTGGTGGGAACCAAACTCATTCCCTCTGCAAGAGAAGTCCAAGCTCTCTAAGCCCCGGGCTGTCTCTCCAGCACCAAGTATGCGAAATACTCTACTACGGCTTTCTCATCTTTGTTTTTTTTTTTTTTTTTTTAATGCCAGAACTAATGGCTGTTTTCTGAAAGTTATTATATAGGCCCAGGCTGGACAAATAGGATATTATAAAGCATTAGCTGAGAGCTGGCAAGGAGGCTCAGTGGATGAAGGTGCTGCTGCTAAGCCTGATGACCAAAGTTCAGTCCTGAGAACAGGAATGGCAGAAGGAGGGTGCTGACTTCCCCAAGTCACCCTCTGACCTCTGCACAAGCACTCTGGCCCAAGTATTAGCTGGTTAAACGTGTCTGACTTCCTCTGATCTATAGCCTATCGGAACGTCTTAACTGTTACAGGTAGTCCCTGGCACTGCACAGCACGGAGGAGACCTAGCAGTGACTGAGGTAGTGCTATGCAAAACAAACTGATTATCTTCGGGGAAAGTCAGAAAAGCTTCTTTACTTTTGTTGTTGTTGTTGATGATGATGATGATGATGATGATGATGATGATGATGATGTTGAAAACTCTTTTATTTCTAGTTACAGACATATATGGGGGGGGGCAAAAAAAAAAAAAAGGGCAATACTAAAACCACACCGGGGTAGTGTTAGTGGGAAGGGGTCGGTCAAAAGGTGCCAAGTGTCATCTGGGGGGAGTTGGCAACGGGGTGAATGTGACCAGAATATGTTGTGTGAGATTCCCAGAGTAAATAAAAGCAGGAGCTGAAAGGGTGCAAAGCTTCAATTAGAAAGGACAAAGCTTGCCTGGCTGTTTCCCGTCGAGCTGAGGACAGCTAATACTAATGTGTTGTATGGAGGCACCTGCTGCCAAGCATAAGGGCAAGAAATCAGTTCCCAGGACCTACATGGTAGCGAGGGCAGACTCCTAGAAGCTCTGACCTCCGCATGGGTGCTGTGGTACTTGTACACACACACACACACACACACACACAGAGAGAGAGAGAGAGAGAGAGAGAGAGAGAGAGAGAGAGGTGTGTGTGAGAGAGAGAGAGAGCAAATATAATAAAAAAATTAAGCATTGTAGTTTATGTCTCAAAATTGCTAAAAGACTTTTTTTGGTTGGTTGGTTAGTTGGTTGGTTTCTTCTTTTCCTTTTGAGACAAGTTCTTACTATATAGTTTTGGCTAGTCTGAAAGTCACAGGGATTCTGCCTCTCGATTAAACAACAGTCACTACATCTGGTCTAATTTTACATTTAACTGACAATTAAATTATCTGTACTGAGAATTGAAACCCAGAGCTTTGTGCATGATCAGCAAGTTCTTTACCACCTAGATACATCCCTAGACTTCTCTTTAAAAACAACAACAACAACATCAACAACAACAAAATCTTTTTATTTGGGGTCTGGCCTTCTCACTCTGTAGCCCAGGCAGCCCTTGAATTTGTGATTCTCCTGCCTCAGCCACCTGAGTAGCTAAGATTACAAGCTAGAACACCAGGCCTGGCTCGAGGACACTTTACACATCAGTACGACAAAGGCATGGCTAAGTATGGAAGAAGATGCATTCATTAGTCTGATTTGATCATTGCATGACATATAAAAATACCAAAACCGGGGCTGGTGAGATGGTTCAGCGGGTAAGAGCACCGATTACTCTTCCAAAGGCCGTGAGTTCAAATCCCAGCAACCACATGGTGGCTCACAATCACCCATAATGAAATCTGACACCCTCTTCTGGTGGTCTAAAGACAGCTACAGTGTACTCCTTTATAATAATAAGTAAATCTAAAAAAAAAAACTATCAAAAATGTACTCAGTGAATGTACAATTATTTGTCAGTTAAATGTAAAATAAGACCAGATGTAGTGACTCTCATTTAATCCCAGTCCTCGGGAGGCAGAGGCAGGTGGGTCTCTGTGACTTTTAGACTAGCCAAAGCTATGTAGTGCGAACTTGTCTCAAAAGGAAAAGAAGAAATGGTCCCAGGAATTTCATAATGTGAAGCTTGTTATGGTTGTCACTTCTTTAACATCTCCCACCTTCTGCTCAACCATTTCCCCTGTTTATATCAAAAAGTCTGCACTTTGTAGTGCCTTCTGGCTGCGTGCCTGTAAATCTCTCCAGTGTGCTAGCATATGTACATTAGCGCATCCCTCTGTAACTCCCCGGGCTTCCCAGGCTGATGTCACTTCCACTGCTAGCAGTTTTTAATTCCTTCTTTTGCTTCTGTCATATTGGCCAATCTCATTTGATCAATCACTTTTGCAACATGTCACACAGTTTGCCATTGGGAGGTAAGGAAATGACACAGCTATGTTCTATATTGTCTATGTTTGAGCTGAACAACAAATAGACAGGAATCAATTACTAAAAGACCCCTCCCCCCCATAGAGTTTCTCTGCTTATCGATGGATGTATTGGAACTCACTCTGTGAACCAGGCTGGTCTCAAACTCAGAAATCTGCCTGCCTCAGCCTCCCAGAGTACTGAGATTAAAGGTGTATGCTACCACTGCCTGACTAATTTCTACATATATATGTATATACATACATATATATGTACATATATATTAAGATTTATTTATTTATATGAGTACACTGTAGTTGTCATCAGACACTCAGAAGAGAGCATCAGATCCCATTACAGATGGTTGTGAGCCACCATGTAGTTACTGGGAATTGAACTCATGACCTCTGGAAAAGCAGTTAGTGTTCTTAATTGCTGAGTCATCTCTCCAGCCCTCTCCATACACTTTAAATCCCACAACACACTGTTAATTCTTGTCCTTCAAATGATCCTTTTTTTTTTTTTAAGTCAATGTGAATAGAAAGAAGAAAAAGTTTGTATAGTCACAAAATTATCATTTCCAGTTCTAATATTTCAGTCTTTAGTAGTTATATACAGGTATGCCACGGACCGGGGTTTCTTGCAGGGAGCCCTTGTTCCACGGGATGAGAGTTCTGGCCAGGTGGGCGAGGAATTTCAGCAGGTGATAAATAGAGTCGACACAAAGAAGTGCAGGATCTGAATGTATTTCTTAAAAATAGCATGAAGCTTTTACAGTCATTGCAAAAGAGAAATGAAAAATCTGGCAGCTCAGTAGTCCAGGTATATCTGAGGCCACCTGAAACACACTGGGTCTAAAACAGCAGCCATCTCCTCTGGACTGGTGCAGCACCCCTGGGCTCTGAGCATGGGCCCGGCCGGAGTCCCAGGGGGCTGTGGGTGCGCCAGCCAGGAGGACAGAGGCTCGAATCTCGAATCCCCAATGCAGACTGCTGCACACTGTCTCTCTCTCTCTCTCTCTCTCTCTCTCTCTCACACACACACACACAGTC
>JADRCD010224505.1:0-53003 GCA_019843815.1 Montemys delectorum | reverse complement strand
TGTGTATATGTGTATGTGTGCATGTGTGTGTGTGTCTGTGTGTGTGTATGTGTGTATATGTGTATGTGTGCATGTGTGTGTGTGTCTGTATGTGCGTGTGTGTGTATGTGTGTATATGTGTATGTGTGCATGTGTGTGTGTGTTTGTGCGTGTGTGCATGTGTGTATGTGTGTGTGTGTATGTATCTGTACCTGTGCACATGTGTGCACCTTTCTTCCTTTCTTTCTGTCCCTCCTTGTAAGTTTTTGTATTTGAAAGTTTCTAATTTCTGTTCTGTCACTTGGTTGCACACAAGATGTTACCTACATTTCCAGCTACTTTTTCATTTATTATCCTCTAGAAGACCAGAAAATAATTAAACTCAGATGACACTTGCAAAACTGTGAGAATGCACTCAAACCAGCCAGAGCCTCATAAAATTCTCAGCCATATTTTTTTTCTGCTTTGGTCTATTTTTTAAATGCCAGATGAATGGATCATTTTTATTTTTATTGTTACTTAAGTCAAAATGCATAAACAAGATAAATACAATTAATTGTCCTCGAACTACTTCTAAATGCCAGGCAGACATGATTAGTTTGCTAGATAGTTAGTCAGAAAAAATAGATAAAAATAAATATGGACACAAATGTAACTATTGTCCTGGAACACCAAGAACCTTTCTAGGCAAATGAAGTTTCAAATATCTGTTGTTTCAGACTAAGCCAGTCTACACAGCAGCCTCCAAGACAGCTAGAAATACATGGAGCCACTCTGATTCAAAAAAATTAAACAAGTAAGTTAGTAAATAGATAAATCAATACATAAATAAATAAATAGAAGCCAATCACCATGGGGCAACTATATAATTACAGAAGAAACAGAGTTTTGTGTGCATTGGAGTCTAGCCTGGTCTAGGTACTGATATATATATATATATATAGACACCTCCCCACACATATTGTATCTGTGCTTTACTATACATATTCCAGTGTTTCTAATGTTCATTTCCCTGACACATACAACTCACTTGTTTAGTTTCAGGAAGGGTGGAGTAGCCCAGAGCCCACGTAACCTCAAACAGAAAAAATAAATAATCAAGTATCTCACCATGAAGATGGACACACACACACACACACACACACACAAGGGACATAGAGTTGAGGAAAAAGAGAAACTTATTGGTTAGCATTCCAAGGTTCTGAAATTCAGGGCTTGTGTGTGTGTGTGTGTGTGTGTGTGTGTGTGAGAGAGAGAGAGAGAGAGAGAGAGAGAGAGAGAGAGAGAACGTGTTTCAGGTAAATTAAAATTATAACACAGTATCACAAAAACACTGTCACACAGTAAAGTCAGTCCTATGAGGAAAATTGCAGCTCCAAATGCCTACCATTTGAAAGACAGACAGACCGACAGAGCTACAGACAGAGAGAACACAAATAATTGTGTTCAGTAAAAGAAATAAATCAAATGCAAACACACTAGATGGCAAATAACAGCAATCACAACTGAAATAGAAAAGAAACACAAAAATAAACCCTGTGATAAGATCCAACATGCCTTCATCAGCCAGAATATTTTTTGCTTTGTTTCATTTTTTCACAAGTGAGTGTTTCTCACTTCACTGTTTTGCCCTGGCAGGCTTGCAACTTACAATGTGGACTAGGCTTGAGCTCAGACTTACAGAGATCCACCGCCTCTCTCACCACCACAGTTAGACAAAAGCTAGAGTAGTCTTTTTTTTCTTATTTATTTATTTTTTGTTTGATTATTAATTTTTCAGTGTATATACGAGCTCTACCTGCACATTACTGCACGCCAAAAGAGGGCACCAGAACCCAGTAGAACCCACCACATCGTTCCTGGGAATCGAATTCAAGACCTCTGAAAGCGCAGCAGACAGGACTCTTGTTGTCTGAGCCAGCTCTTCAGTCTCTAAAGCTAGAATTTTCACTGACAAATTCAAGTTAAAAATAGCCCAAATATAACATAATAAGTAATGAATCAAGATTAGCAATAAAAGAGTAAATTCTAATAACATAGAAGGTAGATATTTGCCTGGCTCTTCTTGTGCTGTTTAAGGCTTATTATAAATAATAAAAGTTGTTTGTCTTTTGTCCAAAATGTAAGTAATCAAAGTTGGGTAAGAACCCCAGTTTAGGATTAAAGTTTTCTACCACATAACAGTGTTGCTATTGTTTCACATAACTAGGAGGCTCCTCCGATATAAGTCTGAAACAGTACAATGGATAATTTTGAAGAGGTGAGGCAGGGCTGATTTAATCTATTTTTGGCCTATTTTTTTTAAAATGACAAATAAATGAATCATTTCATTTTTTGTTAGTTTTAATTAAAAGACATGATAAAAATAACTATAATTAATAGTTCTCAAACTCCTTCTATGACAGCATATTTAGTTAATTTTGGTTTGAAATGGAGTTTCTCTGCATAGCATTTATAGACAGACAGACAAACAACTTATTTGTTTTCTTGGTTTTTGTTTTTTTGTTTTTTGTTTTTCTTTTTTTCTTTTTCTTTTTTTGGAATGTTACCTAGAGCCTATGAAAGCACAGACACAAGAAATAAATAAGCAAAGATCTTTGATTCACAAACCTGGAATGGGTAATAAGTAAGACACAGACACATACATGTTGGGGTGAGAATGCATGAAACAATTTTAACAGCCTCCCATGTGTGCCTTTTTTATCTGATATTGAAGGAGAGATTGAGCAACGCTGTAGCAGTGGATACCACACAAGCCTGGAGAATCAGGGAGCAGAATGACTTTACGCCAGCAGCTCTTACAGATATTACATATTCTGACCTCATCCTTGCCTGCTAAAAGTAATGAAGTTGGCACAAGTGGATCAAGGGCACAAGAAATTTACAATTCCAATATATTTTTGTTGTTGTTGTTATTATTTCTCACAGTTTTGTCTTGTTGTTGGTGTTAGGTTCTTGTTAATTTATATGTATCTTCGGGAAATATGCTTTATTTTATCTGTATACCGTAGAGATAATCAAGTAACTTTAAGTTCAAATGAGAAAACTAACGCTTACATGCATGTTTTCCTCATTGGTTTGATTATTTGTTTGTTTGTTTCATGTGACTAGGAAGCTCCTCAGACATAACTCTGAAACACTAAAAGTGATGACAGAAGCTTAAAAAATATCCTGTTTCAACTTCTGCCTGTCATGTTTCTGTTTATCATGGGTTGAAGTCCAACCCATCCACAGGGTAGGCAATAAGCAGCTGATGGAAATTCATAACTCTAATTTCAGCAGATCTGACCCCTTCATCTGACTTCTGAATGTATCAGACACGCACAGGGTTCACATACAAAAAGAGAATCATGTAGCCAGGCAGATAGGCAGGCAGGCAGGCAGGAAGGAAGGCAGGCACCAACCCCTCAAACACACACACACACACACACACACACACACAGAATAAATACTAAAATCAGATCAACAGGCCAGCATTGGGGCCTAGGCCTGATACAGGATTTATCAATCAGGTTTGGGAACTGAACTGTGACTTTGAGTTAAGCATCCTCTGGGGTTTTATGCCTAAAATCCACAAATAACTGTACCAAGTCATTCCATTAATCTGGATTTAGAGATAGGAGGATTCATAGCCACTATGCCTCAAGATCTCCATGCCAAGATTCAGGCCGGAAACTTGTATCTCTCAGCCTCCAGATTAGGGCCACAGGAAATGGAAACAGTCTGGATGTTCATCAACTGACATCAATAGACAATGAAAATATGGCATATTCATAGGCTATAGTGTTATTCAGCTGCAAAGAAAAACATAAAATTATGAAAATTTCAGATAAAGAGTTGGAACTGGGGGCTGGTGTCCTGAGCAGACCTTGGGCACAAGCTCTGCAGCCAGTCCCACAACACCCAGAGGAAGCTCCACTCCCAGGCACTCTGACACTCTCAGGATCAGAGGTGAGGAGGTCCCAACATCTGTCCCAACACCGGGAGTAACTGGGACCTTCGGCCCCAGGCACACAGGAACTCCACCAGCAGAGTGGCTCCAGCTCCTTCCAGTCTCTCTGGGCTGGTGTCGTGAGCAGACCTTGGGCCCAGGCTCCACAGCCAGTCCCACAACACTCAGAGGAAGCTGCTGCACTCCGAGGTGCTCTAACAAGTCATAGGATCCCAGAATCACAGGGTCACAGGATCACAGAGACTGCCTGACTCTGAGGAGTTCTGATACAACCAGGATCACAGGAAGGACTGACTCCAATCAGATTTAGCAAGGGCAGGTAGCACTAGAGATAACCAGATGGCGGGGGAGGGGGGTGTGTGGAAGAAAATAAACAACACAAACCAAGGTTACTTGGCATCAATTCTCCCACCATAGCAAGTCCTGGACACTCCATCATACTGGAAACATAAGATTCAGATCTAAAATCACTTATCATGATGATGATACAGGACCTTAAGAGAGACATAAATAGCACCCTCAAAGAAATACAGGAGAACACAGGTAAAGAGCTAGAAGCTCTTAAAGAAGAAACACAAAAATCCCTTAAAGAACTACAGGAAAACACAATCAAACAGGTGAAGGAGATGAGCAAAATCATCCAGAATCTAGAGATAGGAGATTTCCGTAGGAACATGTCTTTGATCTTCACATATGCTGCTCCATTAGTTGGGGTATTCAACTGTGCAAGGGACTTGCCTTGTCTAACATTCATGTCTTAACTCACCAACAAGGATGTCATTTATCCACACACATCTCTTTCTGCCATCTGTAGGATGTCACTTCCCAGGAAGGTCTTGGGAATTTACGCTTTACTGGAACCCTACTGAAAATGGAAATTTTATCACAAATAGGTTTGTTGTTGTTTGTTTGTTTGTTGTTTGTTTGTTTTTATCAGTGCAGCTATATCTCTTGTGTTGTGATACATCTCCAGGGGAACTTATAAAAGCAAGTAAATACCATAAAAGATTATACAAGGATTCAGGAAATGCTTCTGGGTGGTCAGTTCAGGTTCAAGCTTATTGTGGGTAATATACCACAAAGCAGTTTACTAGAATGGCAGCTGAATGTTGACCCCAGAAAGATTTTTGGTTTTGATTTCTTGCTAGTTTGTTGTATACTTAATCCGATTTCAAAATGTATCTCTGTGTGTCTCTATGTGTGTGTCTGGCTCTCTGCCCATATGCATTGCTGTGAAAGCAGGCATCTGCATGTGTGTATGTATGTATGACAGTGCAGGCATGTGATAGAGGTGTGGTGAGTAGGTGACATCTAAAGTCTACGAGGGTTTTTGTGCCACAAAAGCAGCTCCATGCAGTTCTCATTTTTTGTTTAATGTGTGTGTGTGTATATTAGTTTCTTGCTTACTTAGTGTTTACTTATTTGAAACAGTGTTTCTTAGGAAAGGGTTCTATCTGCCAGGCAGACTTTGAACTCAGAGATCTTCCTGCCTCTGCCTCAAGAATGATGGGATCAAGGGAGTGCACCACCACACCCATGTTGTCTTGCTTTTCTTTCTTAACTCCAAGAAGTTATTTTCTTTTTTGTTTCTTCTTCTATTACTTTATTATATGTTTAGTAGTTTAATTTCCAAATCTCTGCCCCCCTCTCTGTCTCTCTCCATATCTCTATCTCTCTGTGTGTATACATTTGTCTGTGTGTGTGTGTGTGTGTGTGTGTGTGTGTCTGTTTACGTGGGTGTGTATATATGTGTGTATGGCAGTCTTTCTGTGGTATGGAGGGAATATGTTGACTATGAAGCTATGATACAGAGACTTTGTAGATCACAGTTCAAAAGTTTTCAATAACCCTGTGAAGAAGAAAGAGAAAGAAATAGAAATTGAGAGAGGAAAAAAAAAAAAAGACTTTAAAATTGGCACCCAAGCTTTTTCTTGTCTTATCTCAACTGCTAATAACCACCAGAACTTGTTTTGCACCATGTACTAGGACAGCAGCCAGTGTATGTTTACTGCTGAAATTTACAGCTCTAATTCCCTACATTAAGAAAGAAAAACAGGGACTGGAGAGAAGAGGACTGATTGCTCTTCCAGAGGTCCTGAGTTCAAATCCCAGCAACCACATGGTAGCTCACAACCATCTGTAAGGATATCTGATGCCCTCTTCTTGTGTGTCTGAAGACAGCTACAGTGTATATTTATGTACATAAAATAAATAAAATCTTAAGGAGAAAGAAAAGCAGTGAAAACTGAAGTATAAAACACTGAAAACTTCTTTAGTAAAATCCAATATTCTTTCATGATCAAAAGTCTATAGACAATAGTACAAGATGGGATATGTCTCTATAAAATAGAAACCAGAATCATTTTTGCCTCATTCTGCTTTGCATCGATAGGGCTTCTTTTTGTGTAGCCCTGACAGCCCTTGAGTGTGGTTTGTAGACTAGGCTAGCCTCAAACACAGAGATCCATCTATATTTTCCACTACTATGACCACCACTGCCTAGCAAAAGCTAGAACCTGAAATAATAAAAAAAAAAAATGTGGATCTGAGCCAAACATGATAGCATACATTTAATCCCAGCACTCAAAAGGCAGAGGCAGGCAGATGTCTGTTCTAAGACCTGATTGGTCTACAGAGGAAGTTATAGGACACACAGGGACCAGAATGAGTTGCTACAACAGTAGTTATTTCACTAAAAATATAGATTAAGAGTGTAGGGAATCTGACCCATCCTTGCTTAATAAAAGTAATAACAGTGGTCACTGATCAAGGGCATAAGAAATTCACAAATTCCAATATGCTTTTTTGTTGTTATTCCTCATGTGAATAATACTTCAAGGTTGACTTCCTTGTTCTAAAAAGCTCTCTATCTTTAGAGATGCTTACTCCCCTATCTAGAACAGGCTTTTAAGAAAAGGATGTTCATAGCTGTGTGGGCCCATGCTGAGAGAGGCACACCAGGAAATAGGCAGCAGGCATGGGAGACATGGTGGTCTAAACTGCTATCTATATCTAACTAAGCTCATGCTTTATAAATGTTTTGTGTTCTCTCTCTCTCTCTCTCTCTCTCTCTCTCTCTCTCTCTCACACACACACACACACACACACACATACACATACACTATCTCTCTCTCTCTTTCTCTCTCTTTCCTTACATTCCAGATGCTTGATTGCTTGATCCCCTGTTAGAGAGCATGGAAAACTAAAATGACACTAGGTAGTGAGCAGAGAAACCAGACTCCTCCTCTCCACTAGAGTAGTACACTGTCTAGTAAGCTCTAAGCTACAAATGTCTGATACTTCTGGGCTCTTGGAATCATTTCAGGATCTCTCTTCCTTTTATTTACTGTTCCTTTGCACATACATCTCTCTAAGCCAGGAATGAAGGGTCTGCAGGGTAGAAATAATGTATGTACTCCCACCATCAACATCCAAACTCCTCCTTACACACCACTAGACTGTCTACCAGTTTGCTTTACCAGGGGGTCAGGCAGGCCTCAGTTGAGAATCTTCATGAGGTTCCCAATTTTCTCTCTGACTTCATCTGATGCCTGGCTGACCCTTTGGAAGACCAAAGGAAGAAGGCTGACTGTGTGGACGATGTCAACATGAGCCTGTGAAGGCAGAGTCTGTCTCTCTCTCTCTCTCAATCTCTCTCCCTCCCTCCCTCCCTCCCTCCCTCCCTCCCTCCCTCTCTCTTTCTGTTCAACTGTAAGGCAATTGCAGTCCAGTCTGGCCCTCCCCTTTGAGTCTGGCCACCCATTACTGCCTTACTTTGTTTCTTCACTTGATTCTTTAATTCAAAGTTAGTTATATATACTTATTTATTTTTCTCTTCGTTTCATTAGTTGAGGGCCCACAGCCCAGGTCAGGCCTGCTTCCAGCTCACAGAGTTCTACCTGCCTCTGTCTACTGTGTCATGTGATTAAAGACATGCAGCACCACACCTAACTTTCTTTCATTGTACATGTAGTTTAATTTCAAATTTTATTCATATCTGAGAGAGAGAGAGAGAGAGAGAGAGAGAGAGAGAGAGAGAGAGAGAGAGAAAGAGAGAGAGAGAGAATTGTAGGTTGCATTTCAATTTCTTCAGTAACTGTGTGGTTTGCCACAGGCCATGATTAACTTTCTGTAAGAAAAAGCATAATGGCACTGGCATACTTTCACTGAGCACTCTGATTATTCTGACACCTCTGTCTTTAAACATTAGACTCAATAGAAACACCAGGCCTCCAAAGTGGTTTGTTTGTTTCATTTTCTTTTTCTTGATGCTCTTTTTTTGTTAGAATTCAGTCAAGGTAAAACGGAAAAAAATCACCCAGAGTGATCAATGTGTCACCCTCTGAGTTCTTTTCCCTGTCTATTTTGGATTTGTTGCTCTCTGTGCTTTCTATCCTCCAGATGATAGGGATGTAAATCCCATTTACATGTGGTGACTTGTAAGGAGTCTCTATTGATCTAGAGAGTACCCTTGAAATAAAATGAGAATCAAAGCAAGGACTTGTAATAAAATATATGGACAAAATACAATTTCTATTATTAAACCCCCCTTCCCCACAAAAAGAAAAAAAAAAGAAAAAGAAAAAAAAAGAAAACAAAAAAGAAAAAAAAACAGCAACACTTTACTGAATGGATGAGTTCCTTTTCTGCATATCCAACCACTCCCTGAGAGCTAGGTAGTGTACAATTCTGTCCAGGTTGGACTATCGAGGTTAAGAAAAAGGGAGCCACCTACTCTGTTATGTGACATCATCATCAATACTAGTTAGTTATAAAACATTCACACTAAAATTATGACTGATTCATGCAGAAAACCGGAAGGACATAGCTCAGAATTTAAGAGCACTGGCTGCTCTAACAGTCTCAGGGCAACTGACACCCTTCTCATGGCCTCTGTGGCTTTCTCACATAGTTTGCAGACCAACAGACATACCACCCTCCTTATACACACAAGGAGATGTAGTTGAGTGTGGGGTAGAGATAGATGTTAAAGGAGAATTTAGCTAGTTTGAACAAATATATAATTAACAAATTCATTCTTTTACTTACTTCATTTTATTGAATGTACAGTGCAAGAGGGAAAGTGGGTTGGACCATACTTAGGGTACCGAAAAATGAACCTAGAGGTCACTGCAATTCTTAATATCTATAGTCTCCAAACAAGGGTACCCTAGTTCATATAAGAAAGACTATTACAGCCTAAATCACATATTGAGCATCACATGCTGGCTGACAGAAGACTTCAGTACCCCACTTTCACTAATGGAAGTGTAACCCTGACAAAATCTAAACAGAGAAATGCTGGAGTTAACTGACATCATAAAACAACGGAACCTAACAGATATTTACAGATCATTTTACTCAAACACAAAAGAATACTCCTTTTGCTTCTGAGAACCTGTAGTCATACAGAAATTTAATATTAAAAACTGCTATCCTTGTGATCCAGTAAGATAAGACTATATCTATCCTTGTGACTATATCTATCCTTATACCCAGACAATGCTTCATCCTACCTTAGAGATTCTTGCTCCATAACGTTCATTGCTGCTCTATTCACAATCACCAGAAACTGGAAACAACCTAGATGTCCCTCAAGAAAGGAATGGATAAAGAAAATGTGGTACATTTGTACAATGGAGTGTTATTCAACCATTAAAAAAAAAAACCACCTCAAGATATGATGTAGCAGAGAACTCGTGGGAATGGTGAGCAATGTTTGGTTAATTTGAGGCCCATGCCATGAGAGGTAGCTCATGGTCAAAAATTCCTGCATGGCCAGCAACCAGAGACAGGATTTCCCAGAGAGATAAACTACCTGAGGCTAAATAGCCCAGGGACTCAGCCTATAGACAAGTAATTCTAATCCAAAAGAAAAGGTAGCAATAAAATAAGTCTGAATGACATTTTGTTGTACTCACAAATCATTGCCTTGCTTAGCCATCATCAGAGAAAATTCCTCCTGTGGAAGTTGAAGCATAAAGAATGTAGTAGCCAGCAGGGGTTGAGGGACACAAAGAAAACAAGGTCCTCTTAATCAACAGGAGCAAAGATCATATGGCCTTACAGAGACTGAAGCAGCAAGAACAGGGCCCACACAGATTTGCACCAGGTCTTGTGTGTATATATTATAGCTTCCAGTTTAGTATTTATATGAAATTTGTGAGTGTGTGAACGAGCATGTCTCTGATTCTTGTGCCTTCTCTTGGACTCTTCTTCTTCTCCTTGTTTATTTTGTCCAACTCTGATCTAATATGTTTTTCTTTTATCTTAATCTTAATATTTTATTTGTTCTTACCATATTATTATCCCTTAGAAACCTGTTTTGCTTTTCTAATGAGAGACAGAGTCAATCCAGGTAGGAGGGGCAGTTGGGAGAGACTAGGCAGAGTAAAAATGGGGAAACCACAGTCAGGGTATGTTATATGAGGAAAAAAACTTAAGTGAAAGGAAAAAAGAAAGCAGGAAACATTATTTAGATGAAGGGAAGTGAAAAAAGGGAACATGTAGCAGGGAGGATGCTGCTAGTGTATATAAAATGTCATCATGAAACCCATTATTCCAATGCATTGGAATAATGCTAAAATTTTTTATTTTAAATGGCTGGAAGGAAGGCTCAGAAGTTAAGAGCACTTGCTGCTCTTGCAGAGTACTAGGATTCAGCACTCAATATCCATCTGTGGCTCCATACAACCATTTGCAATGGCAGCTCCAGAGGATTCAGTGCTGCCTTCTAGTCTTTGTATGCATCCACATTCAAGTGGTCAAACACCCTCTACACACACATACATACACACAAATAATAAAATAAATATTTTATCTTGGTTTTATAGTTTCTTTCTTTCTTTCTTTCTTTATTCATGTTCTGTACCACTCACAGGCTCCTTATTTATCTCTCAAGCCCTACCTTCACAAATACCTCCCCTCATTACCAAGTCCTTCTTCCTAAGAGAAAAGGAAGTTCCTGCTTTAGGGTAACATTCAGACCTGAGACATCAACTCACAGCAGGACTAAGCCCATCCTTTTCCACTGAGGCCTTCCTAGACAGTGCAACTAAGGGATGGAGAACAAGTGGTAGGCAACATAGTCAATGATAGCCCCACTCTAATTGTTAGGAGACCCACCTAGAGATCAAGCTGTACATCTGCTACAAATGTGGGGTGGGTGGAGGTCCATGCATGGGTTCAGTCCATGCATATTCTTTGGTTGGTAATGCAGACTCTGAGTCAGCAGGGGCCCAGGTTACTTGAATCTGTAGGTCTTTTTTGGTGTGCTTGAACCCGAAAGCTCAATCAGTCCTACCTTCCACTCTTCCACAAGATAAGCCACACTCTCCTGATGTTTGACTGTGGGTCTCTGGATCTGTTTTCAATTGCTACTGGATAGAGCCTCTCAGGAGAAAGTTATGCTAGGCTTCTGTCTGCAAGCATAGCAGTGTTATTAATGTCAAGGGTTGGCTCACTTGCCTTGGATGCATCTCAAATTGGACCAGTCATTGGTTGGCCATTCTCTCAGTCTCTGCTCCATCATTATCCTTACACATTTGTAGGGAGGGCAGAATTTGGGTCACAGGTTAGAGAGATGGCTCCGCCATTAAAGGCTAGACTCAAGCCAAAGATAAATACTCTCTCTCTCTCTCTCTCTCTCTCTCTCTCTCTCTCTCTCTCTGTGTGTGTGTGTGTGTGTGTGTGTGTGTGTGTGTGTGTGTGAGTGATTGCATATATTACTGTATTAGTTACTTATAAATACTTTATTTAAAAACCTGGAAGAGATAGCTCAGTAGATAAATGTACTTGTTGTTCTTCAAGATAACCAAGTTTCAAATTCCCAAATTCAAATGGCAGCTCACAAGCATAAACATAACCAATCTCAAGGGATCAGTCACCCTTTTCAGGTCTCTGCAGACACTGCATGTATGTAGTGCACAGACATACAAGAAGGGAAAACACCACTGCACATAAATTTAAAAAGTCAACTCTTAAGACACTTAAAAAATCAGGGGAGAGGCAATAAAGGAGAGTGTAAGAAACAATGGGAGAGAATGTGTACTACATGCTTACATGCAAATGTCCCTTAGCAACACAGCCATGTACAATGCATGTTCACAATGAAAATAATCAAGGAATATAAATGAGTAAGTAATAAAATTGAAAGAAAGGAATATGAATAATAAGTAAATAAAAAGTGAGTAGTTTGGATACAGTTCAGGAGAGTTCTTGTCCAGTATGCGTGAAGTCCTGAGTTCAAAGCCAAAGTGTTGCACAAACCAGAGGCGGTAGTGTACGTGATCTGTAATCCCAGGGTTGGTAGGATTCACCTAAAATCTCAGTACTTAATGAGAGGAAGGGAATCAGGGCTTCAAAGACGACATCTTCAGCTGTGCTGAGAGCTCAAGACCAACTTGAGTCACATGAGAGAATTTCTTGAAACAATTTTTAAGGAAGTAATATAGGAAATGAACAAACAGAAACCCGAACTATTTTAAAAGATCAGTGTTATAAATCTAGCTAAACTGAAATGAAGGTAAAATATGGAAATGGATGGTATAAAGTAAAGAAAGGAAGACAGAGACTACATGGACTCTGGGCATCAGCAAAGGAGCATGGCTAGAAATTGTATATACATCAAAGAATTAGGGAGCTGGAAAGATGGAGCAGTAGTTAAGAGCACTGGCTGCTCTTGCAACTCCTAGCACTCACAGGGCAGCTCACAACTGTCTGTAACTTCAGTTCTGGGTGACCCAAAGCTTTCACACGGACATACATATAAGCACAGCACCAATGAAACAAATACAAATGAGTCATTTTAAAAATGTAAGAATTAGAAAGTTAAAGGACAGAGTTAAATTTCTATTAAAGACACAGTGTCACATCTCTAAAGCCATGAATAATCCCTTTGAACAGTGTCATTTCAAATTTTTACTTTCAATTTTTTACTCACTATAATTAAGTGAAAACCAAAAAAAAAAAAAAAAAAAATTCCAGTACTCAAAGTTAGTATCACCCATTTTAAGAACTCTGATCTTTTGTATACATCATGTCATATTACTAAATGACATTCAAGATTTTCCACTTTCTTTTTGGACTCTATTGGACCATATATGAAAGTGTTATTTTCATTATTTTCCTACTCAGGGTTTCCAGTTTGTTAGTCATTTGGATGAAATTTTCATAGTATCAGAAACTTTTCACAATGTATTTCTTTTTTTTTTAAATATTCTTCTTTTTTTAAAGGTTTATTTATTTATTATATGTAAGTACACTGTAGCTATCTTCAGACACTCCAGAAGAGGGAATTAGATCTTATTAAGGGTGATTGTGAGCCACCATGTGGTTGCTGGGATTTGAACTCAGGACCTTTGGAAGAGCAGTCGGTGCTCATACCCACAGGGCTATCTCAGCAGCTCATGTATTTCTTTAATTAGCTGAATTCCTCTGAATTCCTTTTTAAAGTTTTAATTGTGTGTATGTATGTGTATGTTTATGAGTGTATGTATGTGAGTGTGCCTACATGTTTTTGTGTGTGTATGTATTTGTGTGGGTATGAGGTGTTTTAAGTTCACAATTTTATAATGGATCACATTCACAGCTAACCCTAGATACAAGTGATCTTAAGGACACAGGCTGGACACACCTCCAAGGCCACTGTAATTCCTCACAGAGAACATAATAAAAATGAACACTGTTACACCTGTGTATTTCTGAGCTAGACAGAGCACCCCAGAAGTCTTGCTCATTGCATTTCCTGATTGAAAAATGGTCCACACCAGTTGATAATATCAGAAGTTCTGAAGCATCAGGCAAGAAACTCAAAGCAAGAGATCTGAAGGGCACAGAGGACAAGGAACTTCTCCACACACAATCTCAATTTCATATACTTAAAGATGCCATAAACTAATTTGGGGAGTAAGCTGTGTCATCACATACCAAGGTTCCATATAAATCTGAGAGATGTCACAAATGCTTGTGGAGGGCCAGCAAGATGCCATTAGAAAGGTTAAGAACCGCTTTTGTAGATCCTTAACACAGGATTAAGTAGACTAGAATCACCTGGGCATCTGTAACTATCACTGAGGATCTGTTTCCACCTGCAGCTGTCTGCTAAAATTAACCAATTGTTCTCTATATCATGGGTGACTGTAACTCCTCCCATCACACAAACAAAGGAAAAATGATGAACTTCTCAGTAGAATTAAAAGAGGAAAATACAAAAGATGTAACATCTCCTTATACACCCAGGAATTTGTAAATTGAAAAATAACTCAATAAAGGGGTCCAAAATGAATTGGAAAGGAAGAAGTCAAATTATCACTATTTGCTGATAATATGATAGTATACTCAAGTGACCACAAAAATTCCACCAGAGAACTCCTAAACCTGATAAACAACTTTAGCAAAGTAGCTAGATATAAAATTAACTCAAGCAAATTAGTGGCCTTCCTCTACACAAAGGATAAACAGGCTGAGAAAGAATTTAGGGGAACAACACCCTTCACAATAGTCACAAATAATCTAAAATGCCTTGGTGTAACTCTAAGCAAGTAAAAGATCTGTTTGACAAGAACTTCAAGTCTCTGAAGAAGGAAATTGAAGAATATCTCAGAAGATGGAAAGATCTCCCATGCTCATGAATTGGCAGGATTCATATAGCAAAAATGGCCATCTTGCCAAAAGCAATCTACAGATTCAGTGCAATCCCCATCAAAATACCAATTCAATTCTTCACAGATTTGAACTCAGGTTTTCAAAGCTTGATGTCAAGTACAACCAGCTGAGCCTTCTCACTGCTGCACCCTCCCCACTTCGAATATTCAAAACGAAGTCTACATTGGCAACCTAAGCCAGGGAAAGGAAGAGCCTTGGTAATCATAGTTAGAACTTGAAATTTAGCCACAAGTATTGTATACACCTATAGTCCTAGTACTGGAGATTCTGAGACAGGAGGAGCCTGATTTCCATCCCAACCTGGATTATGCAAGGAAAGTGGGGGTTGCGGACCAGAGACGGAAAGACTGCCTACCCTCATTTATCAGCTTCTTTTTTTTTGTTTTTGATAGTGATGGCACACATAAAATAACAAGTCATAAAGAGGATGAAGGGATCCATCTGTTCAGTCAGAAGAAGCCTTGGCGATTCGTAATCTGGATTTCGTCCAGAAGCCTACATAACCAGATTCAGTGCAATATCCACTATCTGTAAAATACTGGGTCCTAAGGGTTTAGAGCCACACCAAACTTCCAACATCATATCCGTCTTCCCTTTGCCAATCCCTTTTCCCTACCTCCACCAATGAGAGGGAGTGACACATTGGCCAATCACATGGCACCATAGACTTTTTCTACCCAGTTGCAGCTGTCATACATTAAGGAGTAACTCGGAAGTCCTACGGCAGTGAGTCCACAAATCTTGTCTTCTGCTTCTTTTTTCTTTTTTCTTTTTTTTCCCTCCAAGACAGGGTTTTTGTGTAGCCTTGGCTGTCCTGGAACTCACTCTGTAGACCAGGCTCGAACTCAGAAATCCACCTGCCTCTGCTTCCCAAGTGCTGGGATTAAAGGCGTGCGCCACCACCGCCTGGCCTTTTTTCTTACTTTTATATTTGAGGAGTGGATGTATATACATCATTTTTTCATCCTTTTTTCTTTACTCATCTGTAGACAAACTCGAACCAATTTGCATCCTATGTCATAGTTATTTGGACTTGCTTTAGCACGGGAGTCAAGACACTTTATGATATTGTGGTACTTTAACTGTTTAACTCTTTAACTTTTTTTTAAATAGGTATACAAAAATCTTTATTTGTCTGAATCCTCAAACAGTTGCTCCAGCTGGATCCACAGACAAGTCTGCAGACCTTATCTGACTTTTTCTGACTTTGGAGTAAGTATTGGGACCCCAAGAGATTGTTGACTGGGCTGGAGACCTTGGAGGAGAAGGTTCACTTTAGGCATCCCAGATACAAAGAGAAAATAAATAATGTGTAGGCATCATGAGGGTTGGACATCTGAAACTGTAGAGGATAGAGATATATTTATATATTTACATTAATGAGTGTTAGGCTGAGAATCAGGAGAACCCTGAGGGAAGCAGGAAGGTATGGACATACCCAGTATTTGTGTCTAAGTCCTTCACTTGAATTCACCTTTTAAAAATTCACATTTTCCCCCTTTGGCTCTTAGGAAAATGCATGGGCAAAGGTTGGTTACATGTCGATTAAAAACGGGTCTTTACTTGTTGGCTGCAGGGTTGAGTTATTCCTCCTGTGCTAAACAAATGTGTTAAAGCCTCTTATACCTCAAAAAAATGGTAAAAAGGTATTGCTGTAGATTTAATTCATTGTTGAAGGGTAACCATGTGGAGACTGGAACACAGGAAAATGTAATGTGATAATCAAGGCAGATACTGGAGTTAAGTAGCTGCAAGGAAAAGAGACAACCAGGATTTTCAGCACAGTAGGGGTTCAGAAGCTGCAGGACAGGATTTCCCTGAGGGAGGGAGTGTGAAGATGCTGACCCCTGCTCACAAATAGTAAGACAATTCAATCTTAGTGATTTTGATGTTATTGGAGTTTGTTGGTTTTTTGAAACAGAGTTTCAAGGACAGTAGGGTAGCTGAATATTCCTGTGAAGGCAAAGATGACCTTGAACTTCTAATCCACCTGTTTTCACCACCCAGGTTCTCCTATTGCAGGTGTGGACCATCACACCAGGTGTGTGTGTGTGTGTGTGTGTGTGTGTGTGTGTTGCTAGGGCTGGAATCCAGAGCTATATATATTCTAGGCAAGTGTGCTACCAGTCAACCTACATTTCTAACTGAATTTCTATAATTTTAAAGTACATAGTTTGTCATTTTGCAGCAGAGATCCCTGCAAATTTATCTTTAATGTTTACTACAGATAACTCAGGGATTGGGTTCTGAAAATAAAAATGTTGTTTACTACCACAGTATATCAAAGTCAGGAAATTAACAGCAGCAGGATACTGTTAGCCTACATAAAACTTATTTAGCCTAGTGTGATGGCTCATGCCCCTGATCCCAGCAACAAAACCAGATAAAATAATAGTAAAATAAAGAGAGTAGAGTAAAAAAAATAAGTCAGTAGATTCTGTGAAAGACCCCAAAAAGTCTAATTAAAAAGAAATATAAAAAATGAATAAATAAATAAATAAGAATGTAGTCATACTGTCACACAATGTACCCTATCCCACCAGAGGCCTGACTCTTTGAGTTTGAGACCAGCCTGGTCTACACAGCACATTCTAGGGCAGCCAAGGCTACAACAACAAACTCAACAACAACAGCAACAATAAAACCATAACAACAAAAACCAAAACTAAAAACAACAGCAACAACAAATCTTAGTGTTTATAGTGTATTGTTTTTAAATGGTCAGCTATGTTTTCATATTAAGTATCTGTTACCATTTTTAGCATGAAGACTGTGCCTTAAACACATTGAGTTCTAGTACTTCTCGGTATGCTTATGCGTTCTCTGAAACCTCCACTCTGTGAGATCTCTCTCTCTCTGTCTCTCTCTCTGTCTCTGTCTCTGTCTCTCTCTGTCTCTGTCTCTGTCTCTGTCTCTCTCTCTCCTGCTCTCTTCTTATTTGGGTTCCTCTTTTTTGTTTCTCACTTAAAGTATGAGCTACATCATGACATTTCAAGATATATGTAATGGAGTACTATGTGTGTACAGCTGTGGGGTCACTCAATTGAACACTGGCAGCCTCCAGGGGGTTATCTCAGGTTGAATCTCAGGTTCATTTTGATTTGTATTTTCCTGATGACTAAGGATGTTGAACATTTCTTTAGGTGATTCTTGAGGATTCTTGGTGATTCAAGATTTCTCAGTTGAGAATTCTTTTTCGTTCTGTACTCCTTTTTAAAATAGGCTTATCTGGTTCTCCGGAGTGTAACATCTTGAGTTCATTGTATACATTGGATATTAACCCTCTATCAGATATAGGGTTGGTAAAGATCTTTTCCCAATCTGTAGGCTGCTGGTTTGTCCTGTTGACAGTGTCCTTTGCCTTACAGAGGCTTTTCAGTTTTATGAGGTCCCATTTGTCTATAGTTGATGTTAGAGCCTGAGCCATTGGTGTTCTGTTCAGGAAATTTTCCCCTATGTAGATGTGTTTGAAGCTCTCTCATATGTTCTTTATTATTAGATTCACTGTACCTGGTTTTATATGTAGGTCCTTGATCTACTTGGACTTGAGCTTTGTATAAGGAGATAAAAATGGATCAATTTGTGTTGTTCTACATGTTGACCACCACTTGAGCCAGTACCATTTGTTGAATATACTGTCATATTTTTTATTTTTCATTTTTAATTATTTAATCTTTTTACAGTTCATACTTAATCCCCCTCCTGGTATACATGTGACTATTCCACATCTCATACATTCTCCAATCCTCAACTCCAAGAGGATGTCCCCACCTCCCATCCCACCAGACCTCCCCAATCCCTGGGGCCCCAAGTCTCTTGAGGGTGAGGTACATCTATTCTGATTGAGTCCAGACCTGGCAGTCCTCTACTGTATGTGTGTTGGGGGCCTCAAGTCAGCTGGTGTATGCTGCCTGGTTGGTGGTTCAGCTCCTGAGAGATACCAGGGATCCAGGTTAGTTGAGACTGCTGGTCTTCATATGGGGTCGACCTCCTCTTCAGCTTCTACCAACTTTTCCCTAATTCAACCTCAGGGGTCACCAGCTTCTGTCCATTGGTGTAAATATCTCTATCTGACTCTTTCAGTTGCTTGTTGGGCCTTCTGAGCATAGTCATGATAGGCCCCTGTTTGTAATCACACCATAGCATCATTAATAGTGTCAGGCTGTGGGGCCTCTCCCTGAACTGGATCCCAATTTGGGCCTGTCATTGGACCTCCTTTTCCTCAGGCTCTTCTCCATTTTTGTTCTTGCACTTCTTTTGGACAGGAACAATACAGGGTCAGAGTTTTTGACTGTGGGATGGCAAGCTCATCCCTCCACTTGATGCCCTGTCATTTTACTGTAGTTATATTCTATAAATTCCCTCTCCCCATTGTAGGATGTTTCATATAAAGTCCCCCCCTTTATGTCCTGAGAGTCTCTCACCTCCCATGTCTCTAGTACATTCTAGGAGGCCCTACCTACCTCCGAGCTCCCAAGATAGCCTGTTTATATTCTTTCTGCAGGCCCTCAGGTTTTCAATCCTGTCCACCCTCCCCTAATACCTGATTATGTTCCCTTCTTCCCCGCCCCGCCCCCATTGCCTTTCCCACCAAGGTCTCTCCCTTCCTCCTCCACTCCAGTAATTGCTTTCTTCTCCCTCCCAAGTGGGATTGAGGCATCCTCATTTGTGCCCTCAGTTTTTCATGATCTGATGCATGTGATTATTTCAATCTTCTTGGATTGAGTGTTATATTGTGACCAATTTTATGGTCAGTTTTGGAGAAGGTACCATGAGTTGCTGATAAGGTATATTCTTTTGTTTTAGGTAGAAATATCCTGTAGATAGATGTTAAATCCATTTAGTATATGAGTTCTGGTTTACCTGTGTCTCTGTTTAGTTTCTGGTCCATGATCTGTCCATTGGTGAGAATGGGGTGTTGTTGTCTCCCACTGTTATTGTCTGAGGTTTGATGTGTGCTATGAGCTTTAGTAACGTTAGTTTTACAAATGTGTGTACACTTGTGTTTGGAGCATAAATGTTCGTAATTGAGAGCAGCCTGGGTTTGCATTTTTGTTCTCTTAGGGGTCTATATGACATCTGCCCAAGATCTTCTGGCTTTAATGGTGTCTGTTGAGAAGTCTGGTGTAATTTTGATATGTCTGCCTTTGTATATTATTTGACCATTTTCCCTTACCATTTTTAATATTCTTTCTTTGTTTTGTGCATTTGGTGTTTTGATTATTATATGCCAGGATGAATTTGTTTTCTGGTCCACGTCATTTTGCATTCTGTAGGCTTCTTGTATGTTCATGGACATTGCTTTCTTTAGGTTAAGGAAGTTTTCTTCTATAATTTCGTTGATGATGTTTACTGGCCCTTTAAGTTGAGAATCTCCACACACCTATTATTCTTAGATTTGGTCCCTTCACTGTGTCCTGGATTCCATAAATGCTTGGGGTTAGGAGCTTTTTGCTTTTCACATTTTCTTTGAATATTGTGTCAATGTTTTGTATGGTATCTTCTGAACCTGAGCTTCTCTCTTCTATCTCTTGTATTCTGTTGGTGATGCTTGCACCTGATGTCTTTCCTAGGTTTTCTATCTCCAGCGTGGTCTACCTCTGTGATTTCTCTATTATTTCTATTTCTACTCTTAATATTCAATTCCTTCACTTCTTTACCTCTATTCTCTTGTATTTCTTTAAGGGAGTTATGTCCTTTTTAAAGTTCTCTTTTATCATCATGAGATGTGATTTTAGATCAGAATCTTACTCTTCAGGTGTGTTGGGGTATCTAAGGCTTGGTGTGAGAGAACTAGTGATCTAAGGTAGAACTTGGTTGTGGTGATGCCCAGTAGCCTTGGTTTCTGTAGTATATATTCTTGAGCTTACCTCTTGTCATCTGGTTATCTCTAGTTTTAGCTGGCCTTGCTGTCTCTGATTGGAGCTTTTCTCTTCTGTGAACCTGTGAACCTGGCTGTGTCATCACTCCTGGGGTGGGGGCGTTTGAGGTTTTTTGAGTGGATGGAGTGTGAGGGCTATATCACAGGGTTATCTTCTGGATGCAGATGGAAATAGGAAGGATAGCTTTCCCCACTATGCTCTGGTTCTTGGGTCCATTGGGCTCTGTGCAGGTCCTACTTGGGCCAGGTATTGGGAAGGTAGTTGTGATCTTACCTGTGAGCTTGGGTGTGTCAGCACTTCTTGGGTACAAGGTTTCTCTTGGGTGGACTGGAGTGTGGAGTGGTGTAGGGCAGGGTCAACTCATGGGTACAGATGGAAAAAACAGAAGCATCAGCCCCCTGTTTTTTTTTAATATAATTCAAAATGTTGTTTATTTATTTATTTATTTATTTAGTATATAAGTATTTTTTTCAGTGCACAACATACATGCCTGGTACCCAGGTAGGCCAGAAGAAGTTATTAGATGTGCTTGAACTGGAATTACAGGTGGTCCTAAGCCCTCTGATATGGATCCTGGTAATTGAACTCAGGGTCTCTTCAAGATTAGCCAGTATTCTCAACCCCTGAGCTGCACCCCACCATCACTGAAATCTAACTGATGCATGATGTAATATGAAATTAGGTTCTTTGGAAGACCAACCAGTGCTCCTAACCACGGAATCATCTCTGCTGCCCCACTTTCCTTTGTGACATGGTTTTTCACTGAGTTGCTCAGGCTTAAATACACTTCACTATGTTGGTAGGCAGACCTACAATTGTAATCTTCCTGCCTCTTCCTCTGAAGTAGATGGGATCCCAGGTTCATGCCCCTGGACTCAACTATCTGTTTATATTACAGCTGTTTTATGCCAGAGGTTTATACTGTACCACACATAGTACTGTTATCCTAAGAGCATCATAAATATGGTCCTGTATTAGCTTTGCACCTGGTATCATCAGAGTTAGAGGTACCAGTAATTCTTTTATAATTTATGGGTGTGTCTTTTCATGAGTGTATGTAGGAGCACCACATGTGTGCCCTGCCTACAGAGTAGATGAGGTTGTTAGACCCGCTGGAGCTAAAGTTACAGACAGCTGTGAGATCCCTAGTGTGGGTGTTGTAAACCAAATATGGGTCTTCTGCAAGAGCACCAAATGCTCTTAAGTGCTGGGATATCACTCCAGCCATATCAGTAATTCTTTACAGTAATAAATCTCACTTTGTTGTTTTCCAAGTGTTCTAGAAGTAGTTCTCATCCTATGGGCTGAGATCTGTTTGGGAGTTCAATGATCATTTCACAGGGGTTACCCAAGACCTTAGGAAAACATATGGGCATTGGTATTCATAAAGTGGAAAAATTACAGAATTAGGGAAAATAACATTATAGTTGGAGGTCACCAAAATAATGAGATACTGTATGAAATGGTTTCATATTTAAGACCATTGAGGACCACTGTATTGTTTTAGTGATCATATTTCAATGGGATGAGAGTTAAAATGAGACCATACTGAAAAACTCCCTGCCCCTATTTATCACACACAGTGAACAGTGTAGTATCTTCCTTAATTACTGTCTACCTGGTTTTGGAGACAGAATTTTTCTGTAAACCAGGAGCTCAGCAAATTTGCCTAGACAAGCTTGTCAGAGGCCCAGCAAGCCTTCTGTGTTTGTCTTCCCTAGTGCTAGGATTGCAGGGCTGTGCCATCACATCCTACTTCTTGTGTTTGTTTCTTTGTCTACCTATATTATATCCTGGCCTCAGTTTCTCCTACCTCCCTTGCTCCCAGTACCCCTCACAAACACACTTTCTCTCTCCACTAGATCACTCATCCATTGTTACTCCCCCCCCCCAAAAATGGAGAGCTCCCAGAGATAGCAGCTGAAAGCAGCATATCAAATTACAATAAGACTAGGCAAAATCCTTCATATCAAGGCTGGATGAGGCAATGACATAGGAGGAAAACTGTACCAAGTTTAAGCAAAAGAGTCAGAGACAGCCACTGCTCCCACTTTTAGGGATCCCACAAGAACACAAATTTACACAAGCAAACATATAAACAGAGGACCTAGTGCAGGTTCTGTTCAGGGCCCATGATTTTCCTATCAGTCTCTGAGCCTCTGTGATCCCCTGAATCTGTGGGATGTATTTTCATGGTGTCCTAGAACCTTGTGGCTTCTATATTCCTCCTTCCCCTCTTTTGTGGGGTTGCCCAGGCTTGACCTATTGTTTGGCTGTTGTCTCTGTATCTGTTCCTTTCAGTTGCTGGATGATGGCTCTGAAGACTATTGGCACAGGCACCAATCTCTACGAATAGCAGAAAAATAATTTGAAATCATTTCTCTTCCTTCCTTCCTTCCTTCCTTCCTTCCTTCCTTCCTTCCTTTCTTTTCTTCCTTCCTTTCTTTCCCAGTTGTGTTTGGTTTTATCCTTTATGTCCGTGATGACCAGCTTCTAGTTCCTGGCCATGAACACAGTGGCAGGCACGGGTTCCTTCTTATGGTATGGGCCTCAATTTGGATCAGTAACTGGTGAGTCACTTCCAAAAGTTCTGCCTCACCATTCCCCAAGCAATCTTGCAGGTAGAACATATCATAGGTTGAAAATTGTGTGGCTGCACTCCCTGTCTCTTACATGAATGCTGAGGTTTCAATTTATCTTCTTACACTTTTGCAGCAATCACTTTACCAGCTCAACCAATTCCCTAGATCTCTGCACCATCCTTCTTCTTTTGTAACTAAGCTTGTTTGCCTGATTTTCCCACAGATCCATTCTCTCTGAAGACAAATCTTTCTTCCTTAGGACAAAATGGCATCTTCTCTTTTGGATTTTGGCTTTATATGGTACTGGAAAGAGCTAAACAAGATAGAATTCATGTATTTTAAGGAATTACTCATACTTGAGATTCTGCAAATGGGTCTAAAACAGATTTCTTGGACTGAAGTAAAGGAAGCATCTCGGGAAGACCTTGCCATCTTACTGGTGAAGCATTGTGAGGGGAAGCAAGCCTGGGATACGACTTTCAAAGTCCTCGAGATGATTGGTAGGAAGGATCTCACTGACTGGGCAACAAGAGAGGCTGCTGGTGAGTTGGTCAAAGCTATTTTAAGAGAGTGTGGTTTGTGTCATAGTTTTGATAAGTCTTCTTCATGCCTACCTACCCTGGCACATTATGCTCCTTGACAAAGAGGGCAGCTTCATGCAGACATGTTAGATCTAGTCTGTGTATTCAAATGTATGAGGATAGCATACCCTAACCTAGATGGTTAAACTACTACACAGGACGATATTAATGTTCTCCTCAAATCTAAACTGGAGCCTTGACTCGAGAGTGAAATGGTAGCACTGAGGATTAAGACAGCAGCAAGAGAAGACACTTGTAAGAAATCATGCTTATGGAAGATGGTTTTTTGCTTTTGTTTTTGTTTTTCAAGACAGGGTTTCTCTGTGTAGCCCTGGCTGTCCTGGCACTCACTCTGTAGACCAGGCTGACCTCGAACTCGGAAGTCCCTCTGCCTTTGCCTCCCAACTGCTGAGATTAAAGGCATGCTCCACCACTACCAGGCTAGGAAGATGGTTTTGCTGGCAAGATGCTTGCTGTGTAAACTTGACAATCTGACTTTGGATCTCAGCAACCACATAAAAGCAAGGCATGGTAGCAATATGGCCATGTAGCTTTGCAAGTTCTGTGCTAGCTGAAAAAAACTCTCTTAAAATGAGATGGAGGGTCTAAAGAGAGGACTCAGTTATTAAGAACAGCTACTCTTACAGAGGAACTTAGCTTTGTTTCTAGAACTTAGTGGTTCACAACCATCTGTAAGTCCACTTTCAGGAGATCCAATGCCTTGTTCTATTCTCTGAGGGCACTGTACACACCTGGTGCAGTGTAAACATTCATTCATGCAAACAAAAGCACCCATTCACTCAAATTAAAAGCAAATCTTTATTTTAAAGCAAAGAGCAGCTGAAGAAGACATCCAATGTGGACCTCTGGCCTCCTCATGCATGTGCACTCTACCCCTCCCCCTCTCACCATCACATGCACATATCAAGTATGTATTTGAAACATCTATGTTATACAGTATAAAACAAGATTTCTCAGTGTTTGTTATTGCTTTAACAACAAAAGCTTATAAAAGAAAAGACATGTCTCATAAACACTATGATCCTAAGAGTCACAATTTTATTTATCCTTATGGAAGATACCATGGATGCTTTAAGGTTTAACTTATTTCTTTGTCTTTGAGGTTCCAGTGTCTTACTATGATAATTTCCTTTTTCTTTTTTCCTATGATCATTATGCTTGGGATTCACTGATAATATTAGATTTGTGGCTAGAAAATTTTCTTTATGCTTCAGTCTATATTTGTTTAAAGATGGTCTCTGTGCTGTTCTTTCTATCCCACCTTATTTTAAGATTCTAGTCACACATATTAAATATTTAACTCCTTTTCAAAATATATGAGAACAATTAGAAACTATTTTATGTATATATATGTGAAAGTACCTGCATATATGTATGTGTCCCATGTGTGGACAGTGCCCTTGGAAGCCAGAAGAGGAATCCGATCTTCTGGTACAGGACCTAGAGAAGGTGGATGCTACCATGGAGAAGCTTGGACCTAAACCCAGGTCTTCTGAGGGCTTTTAACCACTGAGCTGTCTCTTGAGCCCCACATATTAGGTCCCCATACAATGTCTTGTATGTATCTCTTTTTATCTTTTCTGGACACTAGGTTGGATTTTGTTAGTAACTGACTTTAGGCCTTCGTTTCCCTATACGACTATTTCTAATGAATATCAGAGTCAACCTGTTGACTTCTTTTGACTTTTCTTACACATATTTTTCATATGTACACATGCATACTTGCACACCATGATGCACAAAAGGAGATCAGAGAACAACTTCTGAGTTAATTCTACTTCTGTCATTTGGGTCTCATGGGACAAACTGAGGACCTCAGGCTTGATGACAAAGGCCCTTAAAACATATCATTAGCCCCCATCCGTTGATTCTTATATTTAGTTCAGACTTTTTATTAAGGTATACAATTTGTCTTGCTTTTTCTCAGTTCCCCTGATTGATCAACCTGCCTTTTATTATTATTGAGCATATTTGAAAAATTAATGTTGTAATTGGCATACAAAATGTTTCAATGTTTAATGTGTGTGTGTGTGTGTGTGATTTGTATCACTGTGCTTTGCTTGCAGTGTTCCCCATGTGATTCTCCCTTCCCTCCTTTCCCTGCCCCTAGTTCTCTTTCCCTCCCCAATAAGTCTTTTTTCTTTCTTTGCTTTCATGACATATGTGTGTGTGCATGTGTGTGTGTGTGTGTATGTGTGTGTGTGTGTATGTGTATGTGTATGATTTTGTATATGTTGAAAAATTTAAGATTATCTTTTCAAAAATTGCACATATACATGAATGTATATGGGATTATGTGTGTGAGTGCAGAGGCCAGGCCCTGAGGAGGCGCCGCATAGGCATTGTGAGCCAAATGATGTATGTGCTGGAAACCGTTCCCAGGACTTTTTCCAAAGTAGCCAGTGCCCTTAATTACTGATTCCTGTCTCTAGTCCCATTATTCTATACTTTTAATGTCAATGTGACACTACCTGTTTTCATTATTATGCAGTCAATCTTATGTTGGTAGTAACATCACTTTTCAGTTTTGTGGTGTTATGGAAACCATGTATAATACACTGTGTTAGGTATGCACATCTGAGTATGTAGCAGGGCTTAACAGACACTGATGTTGGAGTTTGGAGAGCCTTGCCATATGCCATACATGGTTGGTAATTTTGCTGTCCCAATAGAGCAGCTGCATATAGCACAAAGTACTAGATGGTCCTGCATAGTATCTATGAATGCCATCCTTTTTGTTTTGAATGAATATGTTTGTTAAATACATAGCAAGTCAAGGTAAAATAATAAATAGCAAATGATAAAAATAAATGGTGTCTAGATAGGAGAGAAAGAGAAAGAGAGAGCTAGATACCTAGATATCTAGATAGATGACTAGACACCTAGATAGATACATAAATAGAGACATAGATACACAGAAAAGCATCATCAAATTTGGCCTTCAAAACTTCTGGTAGAAATTGACAGGGGAAGCCTCTTTAAGACAACAACTGGAGCTTCTGTGCAGAGCCGAAAGTGTCCTCTCAAGTTACATTCCAATTGAAAAAACAAATAATGCTAGGAAAGTTGCATCGCTGAATCAGGCACTCATAACATCATCAAATTTTGCTCTCACAACATCCAGCAGGAACCAGATTGAAAAGGGGAGCTAGTTGGAGCTCCTAGTTGAGCTGACTCTCCCCGGCTGAGTGTCCCACTCTTCTAGTGCTGGCTTCTTTTCCCATTGAGGCACTTTTATATCATGAGGCAAACAGTCATAAAATCTGCTTAAATAGTTCACACTTTAGCTGATCTCAGGAGTTACTCTTGAGTTGTTTTATTCTCTTCCTTTCCTGTTGCAGAGTTAGGGCTCAGCCCATTCTCAGACAAGAATACAAGGCACTGTACTTAAACAGGTGTAGGTATGAAATGGGGAATGACAGTTTAACTGTAAAATATTCATGAGAGCCAGGCAGTGGTGGCACATGACTTTAGTCACAGCACTTGGGAGGCAGAGGCAGTCAGATTTCTTAGTTTGAGGCCAGCCTGGTCAACAGAGTGAGTTCCAGGACAGCCAGGGCTACACAGAGAACCCTGTCTCAAAAAAAAAAAAAAAAAAAAAAAAAAAACCTCACAAAAAACAAACAAACAAAAACCAAGCAGTGTAAAATATTCATGACACACAAAGAAATGCAACTCCAGGCCAGTGAAAATCATCTCAAATTAACTAGCATTGTTCTGGGCCCACAGACTTCTACAAACATACATCATAATGGGGCGGGGTGAAGAAATGACTCAGTGGCTAGGAGCATGTCCCACTCTTGCAAAGAACCCGAGTTCTATTCTCAGCACCCAGGAAGGCCACTTGTGGACAGTTATAATCAGTCTCTAGGTTTATTTAACACTTATGACCTCTAGAGGAACCCCAAACACATTATTAAAAAAAATAAGTGTACATTCTGAAATGAAAATATTGAGGTTAGACTATATATGAGTAAATGTTTAACTTAACTTTGATATGTTGCAGCTTTTTTTTCCCCAGTCTCTGACTCAGCACACCCAACAATATTTCAAGCTCATTTAAAGAAGAAGCTGACCCATGATTGTTCTAGAAAGTTCAGCGTCAGTATTCAGAATTTCTTCCAGGATGAATATGATCACCTTGAGAACCTCCTTGTACCAAAGGGAACTGAGAACAAGCCACAAATGGTGTTCCTGCAAGGAGTAGCTGGAATTGGAAAGTCTGTTCTGTTGAAAAGTTTAATGATTGTCTGGTCAGAAGGCCTGGTGTTTCAGAACAAATTCTCTTATATCTTCTACTTCTGCTGTCATGATGTGAAGCAATTGAAGACAGCAAGCCTGGCTGAACTGATCTCCAGAGAGTGGCCTAGCCCCTCAGCTCCTATGGAGGAGATCCTATCCCAACCTGAGAAACTCTTATTTATCATTGACAGCTTAGAAGGGATGAAATGGGATTTCACCAAACAGGAGTCAGAGCTGTGTGACAATTGCATGGAGAAGCAGCCAGTGGATTTACTGCTGAGCAGTTTGCTCAGGAAGAAGATGCTCCCTGAATCTTCTCTCCTCATCTCAGCTAGTTGTGAGACTTTTGAGGAATTGAAGGACTGGATTGAGTACACAGATGTGAGAACAATAACTGGATTCAAGGAAAGCAATATTAAGATGTATTTCCACAGCTTGTTCCGAGATCGGAACAGAGCCCAGGAGGCCTTCAGTTTGGTGAGAGAAAATGAGCAGTTGTTCACTGTATGTCGGGCCCCTGTGGTCTGCTGCATGGTGGCTACTTGTCTTAAAAATGAGATAGAGAGGGGAAAAGACCCAGTATCCATTTGCCATCGTACCACCTCCCTGTATACCACTCACATCTTCAATTTATTCATTCCCCACAATGCCCAAAATCCAAGTAAGGAAAGCCAAGACCAGCTGAAGGGGTTGTGTTTTCTAGCTGCAGAGGGCATGTGGACTGACACATCTGTGTTTAGTGAGGAAGAACTTTGGAGAAATGGAATCAAGGACTCTGACATTCCCACACTATTGGACATTGGAATCCTTGAACAGAGCAGGGAATCTGAAAATTCTTACATATTCCTTCACCCGTCTGTCCAGGAGTTCTGTGCTGCCATGTTTTATCTGCTACAGAATGACATAGACCACCCTAGTGAGGATGTTTGCTTTATAGAAACACTTCTGTTTACTTTTCTAAAGAAGATCAAAACACAGTGGGTTTTGTTGGGCTATTTCATCTTTGGCCTTTTACGTGAATTGGAACAAGAAAAGCTGGAGGCGTTTTTTGGCTACCACTTAGCTCATCAATTAAGGGAACAATTGTTTTTGTGGCTGGAAGCCCTCTTGGAGACCGAAAATCCTGAAGTAAAAGTAAATAGCATGAAGTTCTTTTATTGTCTGTTTGAGATGGAAGAGGAAGTCTTCGTACAGTCAGCAATGAACTGTATGGAACAGATTGACATTGTGGCTAAGGATTATTCTGATTTTATTGTTGCTGCCTACTGTTTAAGCCATGGTTCTGCACTGAAAGACTTATCAATTTCAATCCAAAATGTCATGAATGAAGAAGTAGGCCAAAGGTATATGTGAATCTTTTCACTATCTTTATTTTCTGTCCCATTTCACAGTCTTTCCCTATGTATTGATGACTTATAGAGACAGATTCAAAACTCACACTTACTGGTTGTGCAATGGCAAGTGTTCAGCCTAGGAACGAAATAGACATAAACAACAAAAACAGATTCAACAGGTTGTTTGTGTGTATGTATGTACATACTTGTGGACATACATATGTCTGCATATATATGCATTCATGTACAGAAACATACACTCACATATATATGAAAAAGCATTTACCAGCTTTGACTATACCTTCCACTTTTTTTAAGATTCATTTTTATTTTGTGAGTATGTGGCTATGTCTTAATATGCACGTATATGGAAATAGCCTCAGTCCCCAGAAGACGTCCTCAGATCCCCTGGAACTATAATTAAATAGCTGTGGGTTCTAGGATCCATATTCTTAATATAGGAAGAAACAAAGCACTCTTAAATTAACCACTGAATTGTCTCCAGTCTGATAGGTGCCAGCCATCTTGAGCCCCAAGTTGACTCTTTTAAAGATATGCTATTTGCTCTTATGAATATTTATTTTCTGTTAATTGTTTTGAGACAAGATTTCACTATATAGCTCAGATGGGCCTGGGAATCTGATATATGTCTGCTTGTCTCCAGAGTCCTGGAATTAAAGGCATGTGACTCCATGCCTGAGTAAGATTCTTAATTATTAGTTATGCATATATATGCAGTAGCAATATTGCATCAGTTAATAGGTACCGTGGCTCAGGAAGTAGTTCAGTTCTCAGAGTATTGCCTGCTATACTGCACATGTAAAGGATTTGTTCCCCAGTATCATATAAAACTGAGTATAGTGATGTACAACTGTAATCAAAATTCTCTGATAGTGAATGATGAGAAAGTTAGTGTCATCATTGCTTATTTAGCAGGTGTAGGACAGGCCTACAATTCATGATACAGTGTATGTATGGAATAAAATATATTCCTTAAAATATATTAATTAAGCTGAGGCAGGTATGGTGATATCATGCTTGTCACCCTAGCACTTAAGAACAGAGGCAGGAATTTCTCTGAGCATTTTAAACTAGTCTGGGCTACATTCAAAATGAGTGCCAGGTGAGTCTGGTCTAAGGAATGATATTCTGTCTAAAAAAACCAAACCAACCTTGAACAACAAAAATACATGTGGATAATTTATGACCAGTTACCTCACCTCTTTTTTCTCCCATTGTGAGCATATGATCCAGGGCCTCATCTATTCTATGTTACCAGGAATTGCAACCCCAGCTTTTTCTTTTTTTGAGTCATGTTTTATCCTTCTATTCATTGTGTAATCAAAACTAGCCTTGAATTTCTAATCCTTCTGCAGCAATAGAATAAGTAAAATTGACTGTTTAGGAGCCCTGGAATTTATCCTTGGGACTTTCCTTTTTTGTAGTTATAGTGGCCTTGTTATCAAAGCAGCAATGACATCATCAACCATACTGTGAGCACCAAGTGTGGAGATCTACATCATATGTGTTTTCTACATTGGAGACATGAACATCATACACAGGCTTTTTCTTGATCTCCTAGCTGCAAACTGCCTTGTAAACATTAAGTGATGTGGAGACTATGGGGATGGTTCAGTTGCAAAAGTATAAGAACTTCAGTTTCATCACCTAGATTTACATTTAAAAAAAAAGGTGTGCCTAGTAGCATGTACCTAGAATCCCAGCACTAAACAGGCAGAGACAAATTTTCTAGATGTAAGTACATACATGCATACATATGCATGTGTATATGTTCTTACACACATATACATACAAAACCATGTACAAAATTAACAAATTTACTACTCAGGAATATGCAATGTTAGATGGAACTATGACTCAGCAGATACAAAGTACCTGCCATCAAGTCTGGTGACATACATTCAATTCCTTAGACCACAAGGTAGGAAAACTGATTCCTGTACTTTGTCCTTTGACCTCCACACATATGATGTGGCAATACACCCTCCCCTAGCCCACCCCACACACAAAGTAAGAAATGTTACAAGGCAAATTTGATTATCATGTTGGAGGTGAGAATAGTAGGCAGAGAAGTCACGCACATTACCCAAGATTATAAATTGAGTAAGTAGTGGCATCTGAAGCTTGTGCCAGGAGATCCTCCTTCCAGGTTTTAACTCATTGGCTCTGGCATCCTGCATGATTCCTTTCATTCTAAGTCTACCAAGGTTATCTATAAAGCAGGTTTTCCTAACTTCAGTACTGCCAGGCCATCTGCACTGTCTTATTCTGCTTTGGGAGTGAGGAGGGTATGTAAAAGCATCAGACAAACGGTGTTCCCAATGAGTAGGATTCTTGGAATCTCCTGGCCTTTTCCAGTAGACATTATTGAATCTCTACACTCAAGCTAAAACACTCAGAATCCCACTACCTTGCCACATGTCAGGCTAAGCACTGCAAATGTGAAAGGACCTTACCTGGCTACCCTTACTCAGTATGGGGAGTCAGTTTGCTACATTTATATTCTGTTAATGGCTTGACTTAACTTTTTATAAATGAGTAGAATCTGAAAATACTGGCAGGTTTTATAACTTATTTATTTTTATTTTATGGAGTTGAATGCTTTTGTCTACATGTGTGCATGTACCTGGTCTGCTTAGAGTGACCATAGTGGATAAATGAGGGTGTCATATATGTGTGGAATTAGTGTTATGGATCGTTGTGAGCCAGCATGTTGGTATTGGAAAATGAACTCAGTTCTTCTGAGGGAAAAACAAATGACCTTAACTAATGAGCCACTCCAGCCCCTTGAATTGATTGTCTAACAATGAAATGTATTCCTTTCTCCTCTGTTACAGAGGAAAGCTATTCATCCATTGGCATCACATATGTTCTGTGTTCCTAAGAAATAAGGAGATCTTCATACTCAGAATGAAAGACACTAGTTTCGATGAGCCAGTCTTTCAAATCTTATATTATAATCTGAAGAAATCCAGCTGCATCCTTAAAGAACTTGTGTAAGTATAAAGTAGACTTTGGTTTAGTCACATCATGGAAGTAACAGAAAAGTCTTCTCACCATCTCTCAGCTAACTCCATAAACTAAATCTTATATAGTGTAAAGTGGAATCTCACTGCTTGGAACTACTAATATCTGTTGCTGACTGGTTTTCATTTAGAGCTATCCCATGAATTATAGGATGATAAGAACATTTGTAGGGCTCTGCTTTCTAGGTGCTCATAGCTTCCTCCTGTAAGAGCCAGCCTTGTCTCTGCAAGTTTCCTGAAGTTCCACATGGAAGAGAAAAACCACCCAGTTTGAGGACCAGTGAGCTGTGTCACTAGGTTACAAAATTAGAGTTAGGTTGTCATTATGGAATATAGCATCTTGCCAAAGATTAGAGCTTAGGATGATTGTAAACTGATGGATATCTCTTTTTATTCTGCAGGGCAAATAATGTGTCCTTTTTATGTGATAAGCGCCTATTCTTTGCATTGATTCAAAGCTACAAGTTGGAACTGTTGGATCTCAACAGCACATTCCTCTCCCTTGGTGATGTGGAAATGTTGTGTTCTATCTTGAACCAGGCAGAGCATAACATATGCAAACTGGAGTAAGTCTTTGTGTTCACCTAGCTCACTGAGTTCCCTCAAATTGGGCATCTTAATTTTGATCCCAAAAAACACCTGATCTAAGCAATAATTGAAAAAATATTTACTAGATTCAAAATTTCAGCTTATGTAGACTTCCTTACTTTAAAACCTGATCACCACTGGATCAGTTGGTTAAGGCACTTGTTGCCAACCCTGTGACCTGAGTTCTATCCCAGGACCCACATGCAAAAATGAAAGAACAAATGTCTACAGGTTGTCCTGTTTTGCTACACAATTCCACATATGCTGTAGCATGCCAAAGGTTATATGCTTGGGTACTCTGATAGAATGTAAATAAATGAGTGAGTGTAATTTATAATAATGTAAAACATTGGGTTGTTATGTACAGTTTTTACTCTATTAGAAGTCTAGAGTTCAATTCTCATACCCTATGTGGTGGTTCACAACCATCTATAACTCTAGATCCACATAATCTTATACCTTCTGACATGTGCAGGCACTAGGTATGCATGTAGTTCACAGACACATGCAGGCAAAACACTCACACATCAAGTAAAAACGAGTAAGTCTAATTTCTATTTTTCTTAAATTGAGCTGATTATGGAATGTGAAATTTGATTTCTAGATGGTAGATCCACATTGAAATCCATTGCTTCAGTTCAGGTTTCATGGCTTCCTACCTGTCTTAGGACTCAGTACTCTTACTCTTGTGTGTAATGTCTTTGGATGCATGACTCCATTTCCTGAAAGATGAGTGCTTTCTGAACCATTTGAGGGAGGTGTTCCTACCTGAAAAGCTGAAATTTTCACTGAAAGTAAGTTTGATAAAACTTCAATGACTCTAGATATTAAATCTAAATGATAATCAGATGTTGTTGGTGGCAGGAATTTGATGAGAGAAAATGTCATGTGCTTTACATATAAAGGTAAAAGATGATTAGGGTTGTGGTATTAGAGGCAGAGATAGTAGTTCCTGGTTTGTGGCTAGGGACAGAAAAGTGGACAGGGCTGGGAATGAGCATGGAGTCTAAAGTTCTTTTTTTAATTGGTCTTTTTCTTTATTTACATTTCAAATAGTATCCCCTTTCTTGGTCTCCACCTAAACCCCCTATCCAATCTTTCCTCCCCTGCTTCTACAAGGGTATTCCCCTACCCACACACCCATTCTGATCTCCATGCCCTTGAATTCCCCTACACTGGGACATCAAGCCTTCACGGAATCAAGGGGCTCTCCTCCTATTCATTCCCAACAAGGCCATCCTCTGCTACCTATAGAGGTGGAGTCATGAGTGCCTCCATGTGTACTCCTTGTTTGGTGGTTTAGTCCCTGGGAGCTCTGGGGGGTCTAGTTGGTTGATATTATTGTTCTTCCTATGGGGTTGCAAACCCCTTCAGCTCCTTCAGTACTTTCTCTAACTACTCCATTGGGGACCAATTGGGGATCTTGTGCTCAGTTCAATGGTTGGCTGTGAGCATCCACCTCTGCATTTGTCAGGCTCTCACAGAGCCTCTCAGGAGAAAACTATATCAGTCTCCTGTCAGCATGTACTTCTTGGTATCCACAGTAGTGTCTAGGTTTGGTAACTGTATATGGGATGGATCCCTAGGTGAGAATGTCTTTGGATGGCCTTTACTTCAGTCTCTGTTCCACACTTTGTGTCCATATTTGCTCCCATGAGTATTTTGTTCCCTTTTGTAAGAAGGACTGAAGCACCCACACTTTGGCCTTCTTGTTGTGCTTCATGTCGACTGTGAATTTTATCTTGGGTATTCTGAGCATTTGGGATAATATCTACTTATGACTGAGGATAAATGTGTTCTTTTGTGTGTGTGTTCTTTTGTGATTGGGTTACTTCACTCCGGATGATATTTTCTAGTTCCATCTATTTGCCTAAGAATTTCAGGAATTCATTGTTTTTATTAGCTGAGTATACTCCATTGTGTAAAATGTACCACATTTTCTGTATCCATTCCTCTGTTGAAGGACACCTGTACCTTTTCCAGTTTCTACCTATTATATATAAGGCTGCTATGAACAGAGTGGAGGATGTGTCCTTGTTATGTGTTGGAGAATCTTTTAGTATATGCCCAGGAGTGGTATAGCTGGGTCCTCAGGTAATACTATGTCCAATTTTTGGAGGAACCACCAGACAGATTTTCAGAGTGTTTGTACCAGGTTGCAATCCAACCAGCAGAGGAGGAGTGTTCCTCTTTTTCCACATCCTTACCAGCATCTGCTGTCAACTGAGAGTTTCATCTTAGCCATTCTGACTGGTGTGAGGTGGAATCTCAGGGTTGTTTTGATTTGCATTTCCCTGATAACTAGGGATGTTGAACATTTCTTTAGGTGTTTCTCAGTCATTTGGTTGTCCTCAGTAGAGAATTCTTTGTTTAACTCTGTACCCCATTTTTAATAGGGTTATTTGGTTCTCTGGAGTCTAACTTCTTGAGTTCTTTGTATTGGATATTAGCCCTCAATTATATGTAGGACTGGTAATCTGTCAGTTGTGATTTTGTCCTATTGACAGTGTCTTTTGCCTTCCAGAAGCTGTGCAATTTTATGAGGTCCTATTTGTCAATTCTTCAACTCAGAGCATAAGCCATTGGTCTTCTGTTCATGAAAATTTGCCCTGTGCCCATGTGATCGAGGCTCTTCCCTACTTTCTCCTCTATCAATTTTAGTGTATCTTGTTTTATGTGGAGGTTCTTGATCCACTAGGACTTGATCTTTGTACAAGAAGATAAGAATGGGTCGATTTGCATTTTTCTGCATGCCGATTGCCAGTTGAATGAGCACCATTTATTGAAAATGCTGTCTTTCCAAAAAACAAACAAACAAAAACAACAAGAACAAACTCCTGTTGCCTTCCCCCTCCCCATGCCTGCCACTCCACCCTCTCCCACTTATTGGCCCTGGCATTCCCCTACACTGGGGCACAGAACCTTCACAAGGCCGAGGTCCTTTCCTCCTATTGATGATCGAATTTGCAATCCTCCACTATACACATGTTGCCAGAACATTCAGTCCCATCCTGTATAGTCCTTGATTAGTGATTGGGCCCCTGGGAGCTCTGAGGGTACTAGTTAGTAATTGTTGTTCGTCCTAAGGGGCTGCAAACCCTTCAGCTCCATAGAACCTTTCTCTAACTCCTTCATTTGGAGGGGAAACTGGGAAAGGAGAAATTTACATGTAAATAAAGAAAATATCAAAAAAAAACTACACATAGTGAAAACAAGAACTTATTTCTTATTGAGATACTATATTGGAGAATGGTAATTTACTAGGCAATGGTGGGTTGTACAGTTAATGAATTACATTTTTGAGTTTGACTTTGAATTTTGATTTATATATTATGTTCAAATATATATATGTTTTGCCTGTTACCCAAATTTAATAAAAATTTAAAATATTTTTTAAAAAAAGAAATACTATCTTTTTCCGCTAGATGGTTTTAGATAATTTGTGAAAGATCAAGTGAACATAGGTGTGTGGTTTCATTTCTGGGTCTTCAGTTATATTCCTTGGCTCTATCTGCCTGTCTCTGTACCAATATCATGCTTTTTTTTTTTTTTTAATCACTATTGCTCTGTAATAAAGCTTAAGGTCAGGGATGGTGTTTCCCCCAGAAATTCTTTTATTGTTGGGAATAGTTTTTGCTATTCTGGGTTTTTTGTTATTCCAAATGAATTTGCAAATTGCTTTTTCTAACTATGGAGAATTGAGTTGGAATGTTGGTGTGGATAACATTGAATCTGTAGATTGCTTTGGGCAAGATTGCCATTTTTACTATATTAATCCTGCCAATCCATGAGCATAGGAGATCTTTCTATCTTCTGAGATCACCTTTGAATTCTTTCTTCAGTGACTTGAAGTTCTTGTCATACAAGCCTTTCACTTGTTTTGTTGGATTCACACCAAGTTATTTTATATTATTTGTGACTGTTGTGAATTGTGTCATTTCCATAATTTCATTCTCATCAAGTTTATCCTTTTAGTAGAGGAATGCAGATGTTTTGTCGGAGTTAATTTTATATCCAGCTGCTTTATCAGAGTTGTTTATCAAGTTTATGAGTTTTCTAGTGGAATTTTGGGGGTCACTTAAGTATACTTTCATACTATCTGCAAATAATGATATTTTGACTTTTTCCTTTCCAATTTGTATCCATTTGACCTCTTTTTGTTGTGTGATTGCTGTAGCTAGAACTTCAGATAACTCTATTCACTACATAAGGAGAGAGTGGGCAACCTTGTCTAGTCCTTGATTTTAATGGGGTTACTTCAAGTTTCTCACTATTTAGCTTGATGTTGGCTACTGGTTTGTTATATATTGCTGTTACTATGTTTAGGTATGGACCTTGAATTCCTGACCTTTCTAAGACTTTTAACATGAAGGGATATTGAACTTTGTCAAATGTTTTTTCAGCATCTAATGAAATCATCTTGTATTTTTTTTCTTTGAGTTGGTTTATGTAGTGGACTACATTGATGGATTTCCATATATTGAAACATCCCTGCATTCCTGGGATGAAGATTACTTGATTATGCTGAATGATTGTTTTGATGTGTTTTTGGATTCAGTTTGTGAGAATTTTATTGAGTGTTTTTGCATCAATATTCATAAGGGAAATTGGTCTGAAGTTTTCTTTCTTCGTTAGGTCTTTGTGTGGTTTAGGTATGTGTCATTGTGGCCTCATAGAACGAATTGAGTAGAGTGCCTTCTGTTTCAATTTTGTGGAACAGTTTGAGGAATATTGGTCTTATGTGTTCTTCGAAAGTCTGATAGAATTCTGCACTAAACCCATCTGGTCCTGGGTTTTTTTTCCTTTTTTGGTTGGGAGACTTTTTAATGATTGCTTCTATTTCTTTGGGGGTTATGGGACTGTTTATATGATTTATCAGATCCTGATAAAACTTTGGCATCTAATATCTGTCTAGAAAATTGTCCATTTCACCCAAATTTTCCAATTTGGTTTAGTATAGCCTTTTGTAGTAGGATCTGATGATTCTTTTTGAATTTCCTTTATTTCTATTATTATGTCTCCTTTTTCATTTCTGATTTTATTAATACGGGTACTATCTCTGTGCCTTCTGGTTAGTCTGGCTAAGGGTTTATCTATCTTGTTGATCTTGTCAAAGAACCAGCTCCTAGTTTTGTTGATTCTTTGTATAGTTCCTTTTGTTTTTACTTGGTTGATTTCAGCCCAGAGTTTGATTATTTCCTGCCATCTACCCCTCTTGGGGGAATTTGCTTCTTTTTGTTCTAGAGCTTTCAGGTGTGCTGTCAAGCTGCTAGTGTATGCTCTCTCCAGTTTCTTTTTGGAGGCACTCAGAGCTATGATTTTTTTCCTCTGAGCACTGTTTCATTGTATCCCATGAGTTTGGGTATGTAGTGGCTTCATTTTCACTGAATTCTAAAAAATCCTTTCTTTCTTTCTTTCTTTCTTTCTTTCTTTCTTCCTTCCTTCCTTCCTTCCTTCCTTCCTTCCTTCCTTCCTTCCTTTCTTCCTTCCTTTCTTCCTTGACTACATTATCATTGAGTAGAGAGTTGTCTGGCTTCCAAATTTATGTGAGCTTTCTATTGTTTTTGTTGTCATTGAAGACCAGCCATAGTTCATGGTAATCTGATAGGATGCACAGGATTATTTCAATCTTCTTGCATCTGGTGAGGCCTTTTTTTGTGACTGATAATATGGTCAGTTTTGGAGAAGGGTGCATGAGAGGCTGAGAAGAAAGTATATTCTTTTGTTTTAGGATAAAATATTTTATAGATATCTGTTAAATCCATTTGGTTAATAACTTCTATTAGTTTCATTGTGTCTCTGTTTCCATGAACTGTCCATTGATGAGAGGTGTGTTGAAGTCTCCCAGTATTATTGTGTGGGGTACAATATGTGCTTTGAGGTTTAGTAAAATTTCTTTTATGAATGTGAGTACTCTTGCATTTGGAGCATAAATGTTCAGGATTGAGAGTTCACATTGGTAGATTTTTCCTTTGATGAGTATGAAGTGTCCTTCCTTATCTTTTTTGATAACTTTAGGTTGAAAGTCGATTTTATTCAATATTAGAATGGCTATTCCAGCTTGTTTCCAGGGACCATTTGCTTGGAAATTGTTTTCCAGGCCTTTATTCTGAGGTAGTGTCTGCCTTTGTCACTGAGGTGGGTTTCCTGTATGCAGCAAAATGCTGGGTCCTGTTTATGTATGCAGCCTGTTAGTCTATGTCTTTTTATTGAGGAATTGAGTCCATTGATATTAAGAGATATTAAGGGATAGTGGTTGTTGCTTACTGTTATTTTTGTTGTTAGAGGTGGAATTATGTTTCTGTGACTATCTTCTTTTGGGTTTGTTGATAGGTTACTTTCTTGCTTTTTCTAGGGTATAGTTCCCCTCCTTGTGTTGGTGTTTTCCATCTATTATCCTTTGTAGGGATGGCTTTTGTGGTCTCTGGTGAGAAGTCTGGTGTAATTCTGGTAGGTTTGCCTTTATATGTTACTTGACCTTTTTTCCTTCCTGCTTTTAATATTCTCTTTGTTTTGTGCATTTGATGTTTTGATTATTATGTGATTGGAGTAATTTCTTTCCTGGTGCAGTCTAATTGGAGTTCCATAGTTTTCTTGTATGTTCATGGGCATCATTTACATTAGTTTAGGGAAGTTTTCTTCTATAATTTTGTTGAAGATATTTGTTGGTCCATTACATTGGGAATCTTCACTCTCTTCTATATCTATTATCCTTAGTTTTTCTCTTCTCATTGTTATATGGATTTCCTGGTTGTCTTGAGTTAGGAGCTTTTTGCAATTTGCATTTTCTTTGACTGTTGTATCAGTGTTTTCTATGGTATCTTCTGGACCTGAGATTCCCTCTTCTATTTCTTGTACTCTGTTGGTGATGCTTGCATCTATGATTCCTGATTTCTTTCCTAGGTTTTCTATCTCCAGTATTGTCTCCCTCCCTTTGTGATTTCTTTATTATTTCTCTTTCCATGTTCAGATCCTCAGTGGTCTTGCTCAATTCCTTCTTCTGTTTGGTTGTGTTTTCCTATAATTCTTTAAGATTTGTGTGTATGTGTGTGTGTGTGTGTGTGTGTGTGTGTGTGTTTCCTCTTTAGGGACTTCTAGCTGTTTACCTGTGTTCTCCTGTATTTTTTTAAACAGAGTCTTTTATGTCCTTATTAAAGCCCTTTATCCTCATCATGAGAAGTAGTTTTAGGTCCAAATCTTGTTTTTTCCCTTGTGATGGTGTATTCCTGACTTGCTATGGTGGGAGAACTGGGTTCTGATGATACCAAGTTTCTGTTGCTTATGTTCTTATGCTTGCTTCTCCCCATCTGGTTATTTCTAGTGCCACCTGTCCTCATAGTCTCTGACTAGAGCCTATCCCTCTTGTGATCCTAGCTGTGTCAGAACTCTTCCGAATGTAGCTGTCTCTGTAATCCTGTGATTCTGAGATCCTGTGATCCTGAGATCCTGGGTCTGTCAGAGCTTCTGGATGTCAAGCTGCCTCTGGGATCCTGAAATCCTGGTGTAACTAGCTCCTGACATTCTGTGATCCTGATTGTGTAAGAGCACCTATGATCCTGGGCATGTTACAGTGCCTAGGATTAAAGCTTCTGCTGGATGTTGTCTGACTGGGTGCAGAGCTATGATCCTGGGCGTGTTAGAGTGCCTGGAGTTGAGCTTCCTCTCAGCTGGGACTGGGTGTAGAGCTAGGACCCAAGGTCTTCTCAGGGCACAGCCTCAGACCAGAAGGAATCAGTTCCACTGGCCAGGTGTGGGTTTCTGTGTCACTGTATCCAGCTGGTTCAAGTTACTTCAGGTGTTGGGGTGTTGGGGTGTTGGGGCAGATATTGTGACCTCCTCACCTATGATCCTCAGTGTTTTACAAGGCCTAGAAGTTGAGCTTCTTCTGGATGTTGTGGGGCTGATAGCAGAACTAGCATCCAAGAGCTAGACTCAGACCAGAAGCTAAAGTTCTTAATATGTACACTTTTGTCCTATTTTTCTGCCCTGGGTACTGTTATTCTGTATGCTTCTGTGGTAGCCATGCTTTTGGTTTTTATGGTTGAGTTTATTGAGTGATATAGCAATGTGATACAGTATGTGGTATGACCAGCTGTTTGAAAGTTCTGTCTCTTTAACTTTACAAAATGAGAGAATATAATCTGGAATAATGGGATAAATTAAAACTTCTCTCCCCAAAATTGATTTTCATAAGGACATTGTTTATCACAAAAAAAAACAGAAATGAAACTAAACCAACTATATTATTTTAAATATATATATACATATTTATACTGTTTATTATACAAGACAACATTGATATCATTGCCTGTATTACAATAATCATGCAATTTAAAAAGTATCACTATAGACAGTGACAGAGGCATTGTTAATATGAAAGATTTAGGTTAGGTTCATGTAACATCATCCAAACATAAACATTGTCCGTGATTTACTCAGATTCAATACTAAATCTGATATGAGTCCAAAGAAATGTAGGGAGACGTGCTAGGTAAGCCAAAAGTTCCTTCCCTTGCTTGAATATTTTATTACACTTATTCTGTATAAAGTTGTGGAAATGTGATATTTTCTGCCCATTCATGTACTCTTCTTTCCCTCCTACAGTTTATCCAACTGTTCCCTCAGTGAGCAATGTTGGGACTACCTTTCTGATGTTCTTAGGCAGAACAAAACCCTGAGACACCTAGACATCAGCTCCAATGATCTGAAGGATGAAGGGCTGAAGGTTCTCTGTAGTGCTCTTACTCTCCCAAACAATAAACTTACAACATTAAGGTAGGTTTCTTTAACCTTGACCTTGGAGGCCCTATTTAGGAATCTTTTATGTATATTCCTGAAAATATGCAGGGTAGAGTCACTTACCTCAGGCTCCTGAAGACTCTTTCCTTAGGACAGATAGATCTCTGCCTTGGCCTCTGTGTCATGGTTTTGGTATGCGGTGGGAAGCCACTCAGAATATGTACATAAGGGACTAAGAGAAAGAGAGGAATTATGACTTGCGCCAAAGGGAAGGTTAAGTTTGCATGGGTGCTAGAAGATGAATGGATAGCAACAGATAGAAAACTGGACTCCAAATTCTAGAGAGAGGGTATATTACTGATTTTTTTTCTAATCACTGTGACTGTGATTAGATATCAGATAGAAGCAGTTTAAGGGAGTGAGGGTTCATTCAAAGTCATTGTATAAAATTGTCTAATCTCTTCTATTTGGGAAAAAAGGCATGATGGAGTGGCCTCATAGTGGCAGCAGTTTATATAAAAATTCTTCTCATTTTTCTGGATCAGAAAGAGTGTGGCACCAAAATCCAGTTCTAGGATATGAGCCCACACTCAAGCCCACATCCTGTGTCTCACATCTACTGTTACACCTCAATATTCGAGAGATCCCACAACTTCCCAAAGCCATGTCCCTGTCTAGAGACTAAGTGTTTAAACACAGGAGCATATAGGAGACATTTCCAGTCCAAGGAAGAATAAGACATGGAAGACGGACTCTAAAACTGTGTCTATGAATTAACTAGTTTGCATGAAAAATCTATTTTGGAAAGAATTAAAAGCAGTATTACAGTAACGGGAAGAAAAATGACAGAACTCTTGATTTCAAACTAAGAGATTTTTAATGTAGTTATTGTTTTGATCATGTTGAGTAGATTAGTATTTCAATATCAAATGACTTTTGGTGTCAAATCCAGATGTGTGGAACTTGCTAGAACACTGTTAGTTACTAGGTTATAAAGTCTCAGATTCACAACATTTTCATCCTCTCTAGAAAGAGGATAAAATACAAAATGCAAATCCAACATAGAAGGTGTAATGATGGCTTTCTAAAATCCACTAAAATTGTCATACTGGGTATATTTTAAACACATTAAAAGTTTCTCTGATTCTCTAGCACTCTAAAGAATGGAAAAAAGCTTAAAAGTATAAACTACTTGCAATCTCTAAATGTAGTGAATACGTATTTAAAAATCCATTGGGAGAATGAAAATCAGTTTTCTCCAATGGAATGACACTGAGGATATCATCCACACCAGCCCTATACTCAAGTGTAGTTGGCCAACACAAAATGGACATTTTTGTTTTACAAGATTCAGTTGGTTGGTTTGACCAAACTAGGCTTGAATGAGACCTCACTTCAAAATAAAAATGTAAAAACATATGATATTTTCAGAATCACAAAATACAATTATTGTAAGAATATGAAGTGGAAAGCCTCATTTAGAATATTTCCACTGATTAAATAGTTGTGTGAAAGCTGGAGAGAAGGCTTTGTTCAGAGCACTTACTTCTCTTCAATAGAATCTAAATTCAGTTTCTAGCACTGAAGTCCAGAGACCCAATACCATCTGTCACTCTAGCTCTGAGAAACCCGACCACCTCCTCTCACCTTTGTAGGCACCTACTTATATGTGGAAGGCATACACACAAAGACATGAGTCTTTGATTGTTTTTAATTTTTAAAGCAGTCTCTGATTCACACCAGAATTTGAGAAATCAGAAACAAAGTGGGCTCTTAAGAAACAAGCCCACCCACTGGTAAACACATAAGAAAGTGTACTCAAGATCAGAAACAAGCTGGCTTCAACAAGTTAACAGTATTCCTGTTCATTCACTATCCACAGCATGCCATCTTCCTTCCCTTGATGTAAAGTATAAACCTTGAAAGCTGTACAGGAGCTACTCTTCACCCCTGCCTTACCCACCTTGTGGGTAATCTATAGAACTCCATTCCATTTTCATTTGAGTTACTTATAGTCAGTCATTGCTCAAGAATATTATTTAATACTATTATTTTAAAAAGATTTGTTTGCGTCATCTAAGGTGTGTGTGTTTCTGAGTGTCTGTGAGTGCAAGTTCCTGAGGAGGCTGCAAGAAGGAATTGGATCCCCTGGAACTGGAGTTACAGGTGCTTGTGAGCTGCCTGACATGAATTCTGGCAAACAACCCTGGGTCTTTTGCAAGAGAGGTGTGCTCTTAACCTCTGAACTACCTGTCAGGCCCTGTTTTAACTTCATTCCAATGTATGGTAGATAGTCTTCTATGACACTGTTAACATCTTAGTGTGCATAGTTTATTACATTGTCATTGTCAATGGCCCAAAAAGAAGATGATTTCATCTGAGAGGTTCAGTGTTTTAGACACCATTGAAATTTGTGAAATGCTTCCTCTTCAGATCAGGAACTAATCACTGTATTGTGATTTTTCTCTTACAGTATGAAATCTTGTCTTATCACCACTAGAGGCTGCCAGGACCTGGCTGAAGTCCTCAGGCACAACAGCAACCTGAATCTCTTAGACGTTTCAGAGAATAAGCTAGAAGACTCTGGTGTGAAGCTGCTGTGTGATGCTATAAAACATCCCAACTGCAATTTAGGAAAACTTTAGTGGGTGTCATCAAAGTCATAGCTATGTCTTTTAGGGTGGCAGAAAATGGGCAATTAATGTGCAAAAAGGGAAATTGAAACTCCATAGCAGGACTGGAAGGTGGCTCTGTAATTAAGAGCCCTGCATGCCTTTTCAGAGAACTCCCAGGACCCACATGATACCACACAACTATCTGTGATTCCAGTTTCATGGTACCCACCACCTTCATACAGACATCCTTGTAGGAAAAACACCAATACACATAAAACATAAAACATAAATAAATAAATACATTCATGCATAGATACATACATACAACATAGGGACAGCATAGTACTTACCAGTAGTTGTGTTAAAAGCCACACCACAACCTCAAGCCTTGAAGAAATGAGTCTTTACTGCTAGCTGATTGCTAGTCTTGCTGGGTATGATGTACCTTGACTGGGCATACTTACAGAATTGATCACCTAGGAGACTGTAACATGGAGCAAACAAACTGTTGGGAATGAGGCCAGGATAAGTACATGGTGCAGGGATAGATGAGTAGATGGATGGAGAGATGTCAAGATGAATGAATCGATGCATAGAATTATGCATCCTGGGTGCATGACTCATGGCTGCATGCATGGGATATATGTTAAGTGGATGGATGCATATTTGATTGGGTGAGTCCATATATGCTTGGATGGATCCAAGCATGGCCGGTTGGGTGGGTGATTGATGGTTGTGTGTGTATATATATATATATATATATATATATATATATATATATATATACACAACTGCTTGTCTTCATGCATGGAAACATTCATAGGATAGATAGCTCCTACTTGGATTGGAGCATATATGGATACTGCATAGATGGTTAGATGGATGCAGGGATGAACGTCTAGAGGAGATGACAGGAGTGACTATACCACATCTCATTAACTTATTTGAATGGACTGATATGGCAACCTCTTTGGCTGCCATGACAAAAATAAAATGACTGGCTCATACAATAGAGATCTATAAACACAGTAGTAGGGAAAAGAAGTATCAATATGCATCAACAGGGATGGAACCTTTAGAGCACCAAACAAGGAGTATGTTCCAGGCTTTTTTTTAATTAACATGAAAATGGTTGTCTTCTCCCTGTGTATTCATGGTTCTGCATGATTAGATCCCACCTGATTGTCCTCATTTTAACTTAGTTGCTCTGTAAATAGTCTGTTTTAAAGTCCAGTCCCATGGGAAGTTGTAGATGAGAATTTCAATAGATGAATTTTGAAGGGATATCATTTAGCTAATAGTAAAACAAATCTTAATGGTTCAGATCAAAGGTGTCAAGGTGCTTGAGGTGTAGGCACTAGAACTCACCAACCCCTGTCCCTTTTTTCACTGTAGTACACAGTACAAGATCCAACTCCATCCCAAGTTCAAGGGCTGGGACAGCAGGCTATTAGTGGAACTATTATTAGTTCACCACAGACATGGATACTGAGAATGGGCAGTTGTGATCCCATCTGCCAATGAAGGGAAATGTTTGTGAACACTGGGCTTTAAGAGATTGTCCTCAGAAGGAATACAGTGAGCATATTCTAAATGACTAAGTCACCTCCCATGAACATGCCTTCTTACCCTGACACAGAACTTCCTTTTGGTTGTAGTTTGGAAGCCTGTCAACTGACTGGTGCCTGTTGTGAGGACCTTGCTTCTACTTTTACTCAGTGTAAAAACCTGTGGAGGATCAACCTGGTGAAGAACACCTTGGACTTCAGTGGCTTGGTTGTGCTGTGCAAGGCTCTGAAACAGCAAACATCTACCGTGCATGAACTAAGGTGAACTGGCCTCTGTTCTCCTCTATAATATGACTCATTAGGGCTAAAAAAGGATCAATTGAGGTTTGAAATGTGCAGCTAATAATATAGTCATTTAAAATTGATAGAAATAAGAGTTGGGGAGATGGCTCAGTCCATACAATGCTTGCCATATTAAAAAAAAAAAAAAAAAAAAAAAAAAAAACTAGAGTTGGATTCTCAAATATTACACGAAAAAGACAGGATGGGGTTTGCAATTGTAATTCAGTACTAGAAAGGTAAATATAGGAAGATCCTTAATTTACACAACCAAGCAGTCTATTCATATTGGCGAGTTGTAGAACAATAAGAAGCCCCATCTCAAAAATCAAGAATGACTACTGAGATTGGCTTCTGACCTCTGCCTGTTTACACACTCATACCCAAAATGCAAGTAGTTCAATAATAAGGTGGTTGGTCACACCTTGTCAAGAAACTTGACTTCTCACTAAGGAACTAACTGGTGTTTGGGGAAGGGATGCTACAAAATATTTTTTAAAATTTTTTAAAATTAAAATTAAAATAAATACAAGTAATATTTTTTCACGGTACAGACAGAATGGAGTAGATGTTGCAGCATTACTAGATTAAGTAGTAATCTAGATTACTAGATTAAGTAAAAAGCTCTGCTTTGCCCTGTGCCTGGTGAGTACCCAAGTACTGGTGGTACTTGGAACTTTTATAATGATAATACCTAAATATGCTTGTAAATATAACTTTTTTGCAGAGAGTCCTGACTTGATTGTTTTGATCTACAATATGAAGGCATACCCAGTCATTTATGTTATTCTTCCAACACAGTAGTCATTAATTACATGAGATAACATTTTTAACATTTCAATATTTTAATATAAAATGCTCTTTATATTAAGCAATTAGATTTGTGCCCACCTGGAAATTAATGTGAGTTCTCTGGGAATATTTAAGATAGGCTAAGTGAGTTAGGGTGGTCTGCCTATAGATAAAGGTTTATATTATGTATTTTCATATAAATATGTGATTCAGAGTACTTTATATAAGCATATGGTATTTTATAAGTATGATATACACTAAATATTATTTTTAAATTTCTCAGCATTTATTTCTATAGATCATTTTCTTCTCTATGGCCTTCAAACCAACATATGATTAAGTTAATTTTTATAAATGTATATGAGTTCAGATGCACATGTGTGTTTGAACTGTGTACAGGAAACAAGAGGACATGTCATGGTCATCCATCATCAGATGTCATCACTTCATTAATTTTGAGATGGGATCTCTCTGGAAACCTTGGGATGAAGCAATTCTGAAAGATGGATTAGCCGTAAAGGGACCTGCCAGTCACTGCTTCATTGGTTCTTGGGAACCACAGTCATATGCCAATATTTCCATCTTTCCATGTGGGTATTAGGAATTAGCCAGAGGTCCTCATACTTACATAGCAAACACTTCACTAAGAGAGCTATCTCTCTAGACCCCCAAGGTCAGGGTCACTTTAGGTAGTTATTAAGCCACTTATTTCTAGGAACATGAAACCTTATCACAGTGTCTAAACTTTTGACATTGCAACATGGCACACACACACAGTTCACTCTCAAAAACTGTGCAGTCAGTTTACAAAACAAAATCGTATTGTTCAGAGGAAACTTACACATTTTTGATAGACTTTTTCATAGCTGCAATCACTTGCATGTGTCCCATGAGCTTCAGGTTGAATATGCCTATCAGATGTTGGGTCAAAATGTTTATAACTCTACCTGTCTCTCCTGGAAGGAACATCCAGGCTCACTTCCTTAATATTTACATTTGAAATTCCCATGCCACTGAAAATGGGTGCCTGCAAGATTTCTTTCTTACTTTGTGTTGCCTGAAGGTTTAAAGGGTACCAAGCTATAGTGGATGTGTAACAAAGTAGAAAGAGGTGAGTTATCTATCATTTCAGGAGACTTCTAGCTCTGCAATTGATTCCAACTCAGCCATGTTTACTCTGTACCTGGTAGGTAAGATGTCAGTTTCTCAGATTTGATCTGCAATTTAAGAGTCATTATTTGGCATGAGAAATTAAAAATGTATAGGTGTCATTATAATGTTGTAGATCTTATGAAACCAAGTAAGTGTACTTGTTTCTTCTTTTCTTCTTATCCTACCATGGAAAATCTCAGACAGACATGCATATACTACAATTACTTTATGCCCTAGGTACATGGTTCATTCCTACAGGACAAAGCTACTTGAAACATAAAAATATACATAATATGATGATTTGAATGAAAATGTCTCCCATAGGCTTAGGTTTGTATATTTGGTCCACAGTTGATATTGCTACTTCAATAGGTTTTGGAGGCGTGATGTTGCTTGAGAAATTATGTCACTGGAACAGGTTTTGAGGTTACAAAGCTTCACATGATTCCAGTGATGTTTCTCTGCTTCATGTTTGTGTTTAAAGATGTGAGCACTCAGCTTCTTACTTCTGCTGCCATTCCTCCCTTCTACCATGGTGAGACACTCTTATTCTACTGGAAACATAGGCATTTTTAGGCAAATAGATATTTCCTGCTTTAAGTTGCCTTGGCCATATTTTTTTATTTCAATAATAGAAAAGAATTAAGGAATGAAAACAAGAATCAGGTTGTGTGTGTGTGTGTGTGTGTGTGTGTGTGTGTGACTGTGTGACTGTGATTGTATATGTGTGGACACAGATGCATGAGAACAGAGAGCCAGAGGGCTAAGATCAGACACACAAATCATGGAAAGAATTACTGCATAGGACTTGAGAAAGGAAATCCCGAAGCTTTTTCCAAGTATTCTGCATAAAATCCTTAGGCTTTGATGGAATCAGTGGTTCCTACCAACATTCTGGATGTTGGCATGAAACTGAAATAGATGACAGTTTGGGCATAAAATTCATTGCACAGAGACAACCAAAGCAGAAGCTGCAAAGAAGCTCAGTCAAGAAAGGTGCTTGCAGTAGAAGTATGAGGACCTGAGTTCAGATTTTCACCATCCCTACAAAAAATGTTGTGGACTCAGCAGTCTATAACTAAGGTTCAGGAAGAAGAGTAGAGACAGTAGGCTTCGTGAAGCTTACTGGCCATCCAGTCTATGAATGGCAGATTCATTGAGAGGTCTTGCCTCACAAAAATAAGTTGTAAGCAAATGAAGACACTTCACCTTGACCTCTGACAGGCATGTACATGCTTACACACACATACACAAGCACAAGGGGAAAGTGTTTTTTCCATTTTTAAAATTTTATGTGTATGTATGTTTTACCTGCATATATATCCTGGCTTGGAGGCCAGAAGTTGGTATCAGATCCCTTGGAACTGGAGTTACAGATGGTTGTAAACTGTAATGTGGGGAATTGAAGTTGGGTCCTCTTCAAGAGTAGCCGGTTTTTATGGAAGAGTATGGATTTTAAACATGTATCAGCACACCATCTCATAGCATGAATATACCACCCTATTAGAAGAAATATCCCCATCTCCCAAACTTGGCCTTAGAAAAAATTATGGAGGGAAAATGAGAAGTTGGAAAGCACAAATGGAAGGGTGAGGATATAGAGAAATGGCTCTTCAGTTAAGAGCACTTGCTGTTCTCACAGAGGATTCACCTTCAGTTCTCAGCACCCAACATGACTGATCAAGATTGCAATAACACTGTTTCCAGGGGGAACAGATGACTTCTGACTCCCACAAGCACCCGCATACATGTGGTCCACAGAAGCTCAAACAGGCAAATGCACATAAAAATAAAAACTTTAAACTGTAATCAAAGAGTGAATTAATTCTGTTTGTTCTTTAAATCTTTCTAGACTGCGAATTACCGACTTTGATAACAATTCCCAGGCATTTCTACTTTCTGAGAAAATAACAAATGAATTCTTGAAGATTGAAAATGGTGTGTACGCAGAAACAGAAATCAAGGGTGGACATTCTGATGCAAGAACAATGGATGCATTCTGACCTCAAACTACTTCTAAAAGAAAGAAAGGAGGATCTTTATTTTGTACTATTGTGTAAAAATTACAGGTCACTAACATTCCAATGAGATATGATTTATTTTTACCCCATTCAGATGCGTTTTGCAAGATAGATGTGGCTTTTTTTTTTTTGCACTACAGTTTCAGACAGGCCATTCAAAGACATTCATGCTAAAATGACTGCCTTAAAATTATATGTTTTTGCTAACACTGGTTTCTTAAGCACCCAATAAAGGGTAAAGTATCTTTAAGTAATTGTTTGAAATCTCTTAAAAGAGTTTTGCCTTTTTTTTTTTTTTTTTTTTTTTTTTTTTGGATTACTAGAGCTATAGTGTAGGGCCAGGCAATAATGATACCCAAAAGGTTGTTGGGGAAGTTTTAATTGGCTATGCATGTGAAGCTAAGAGGAGCAGCCAGAGAGACTAGGCACTCAGATAATGGAACCTGTTGCTGTTTTTTATTTTGTATTAAAGAATAACATAAGCATTATCCAAATCTACTGACTTCTACTTTCAATTGTTAATGCATATAGAGGTGTGTGTGTGTGTGTGTGTGTGTGTGTGTGTGTGTAAATGAGTACATGAGCATAGGTACCTGCAAAGTCCACAAGTGGACCTCAGATCCCTTAGAGCTGGAGTTTCAGGCAGTTTTGTGCTGTCTGTCACAAGTATTTGAAAGTGAACTTACATTCTGCAAGAGCAGTATATGAGCTTAACTGCTGGGTCATCTTTCTAACCCTGCTCATCCATCTTAGCTTAGAAAGATGATGGCCATACTGAGGTCCTGAAAATGGCTAATCTAACTTGATTCTTAGTTATACTAGCAATTTAATTCGGGCTTTTTCTCTTTTGTTTTTGGATGAAGGCATCTAAAATCATATTTTTGAAATTTTATTATTTCTTTGGGAATTTTATAGCATGTATTTTGATCATATTCTCCTCTCCTTCCCTCTTAACTCTTTCCAGATCCATCCTCCTCCTCTTCCACCCAGCTTTGTGTCGTCCCTCACTCTCTCATCAATGCCAACATGTGTTATCCAAGCATTCTTGACTATGTGGTCTTTTAGAGTGTGGCCAGGGGGTGTACTTAATGAAAACTGACTCTTTCTTCCAGTAGCTAACAGTTTCTAACACCTTCTTAGACAGGGGTAGAACTTCATGCCCAACTCTACGTGTCCCGCTGGAATTTTTACTTAATTTGGGCTTACATAGGTGTTGTACATGTGAAAAGCACTCATTTGTTCTACCTAGCCATACAAATAAGAGCAAATATTCTTTTAAATCATACCCAGTCTTATTTCTCTCTCTGTAAATTTCACAAGTAGCTTTGTCATAAGACAAATGGACTTACAGCATAATTCATATATGTTTAACCAAGTGTTTCAATGGTAAACACTGAATTTTTTTAGTTATGTAAAAAAACCAAATCTTGGACTCAGGTGGGACTTCAGCCCAAGGACTCAGGTGAGATTGCCATTTTCTCTCTGGGGTCTTGCTAAGGCAGGACCAGCTGGGAGGCATAGGCCTCAGGAATTGCAGGGGAGCCGCAGGACTGCAGGGACAGGAGCCTGTCAGCTTCTGAGTGACAGAGCTGGATCAGCGACCACCTCTGCCCCCTGCCTGATAGGCGAGAGCTTCCCTCCAGGGCAGACTTCAGCCCAAGGACTCAGGGGAGAGCTTCCCTCCAGGGTGGAATTCAGCCCAAGGACTCAGGGCAGGCTTCAGCCCCAGGAATCAGGCAGGACCAGCCAGGAGGCATAGGCCTCAGGAAGTGCAGGGGAGTCTCAGGACTGCAGGGACAGGAGCCACTCAGCTTCTGAGTGACAGAGCTGGATCAGCAACCACCTCTGCCCCCTGCCTGCTAGCGGAGAGCTTCCCTCCAGGACAGACTTCAGCCCAAGGACTCAGGGGAGAGCTTCCCTCCAGGGCAAACTTCAGACCAAGGACTCAGGTGAGAGCTTCCCTCCAGGGCAGACTTCAGTCCAAGGACTCAGGGCTGACTTCAGCCCAAGGACTCAGGCCAGACCAGCTAGGAGGCAAAGACCTCAGGAGTGGAAGGGGAGTTGCAGGGCAGCAAGGAAAGGTCAAGCTCTAAGACATCAAGAACTTCTAACACCAGAGATCAAGAGATGGCAAAAGGCAAATGCAAGAATCCTACCAACAGAAACCAAGACTGCTTGGCTTCACCAGAACCTAGTACTCCCACCTCAGCAAGCCCTGGATATCCCAAAACACCAGAAAAGCAAGATTTGGATCTAAAGACACATCTCACAATGCTGATAGAGGAACTTAAGAAGGACATGAATAACTCCCTTAAAGAAATACAGGAGAAAACAGATAAAGAGGTACAAGCCCTTAAAGAGGAAACAAAAAAATCCCATAAAGAACTACAGGAGATCACAAGTAAACAAATAGAAGCCCTTAAAGAGCAAACCCAAAAATCCCTTAAGGAATTTCAGGAAAACACAAACAAACAGGTGAAGGAACTGAATAAAACCATTCAGGACCTAAAAATGGAAGTAGAAACAATAAAGAAATCACAAAAGGAGACAACCCTGGAGTTAGAAATCTTAGGAAAAAAGTCAGGAAACATAGATGCAAGCATCACCAACAGAATACAAGAGATAGAAGAGAGAATCTCAGGGGCAGAAGATAACATGGACAACATTGACAGAACAGTCAAAGAAAATGCAAAGTGCAAAAAGACCCTAACCCAAAACATCCAGGAAATCCAGGACACAATGAGAAGACCAAACCTAAGGATAATAGGTATAGAAGAGAGTGAAGACCTCCAACTTAAAGGGTCAGTAAATATCCTCAACAAAATTATAGAAGAAAATTTCCCTAACCTAAAGAAAGAGTTGCCCATGAACATACAAGAAGCCTACAGAACTCCAAATAGACTGGACCAGAAAAGAAATTCCTCCCGCCACATAATAGTCAAAACATCAAATGCACAAAACAAA
>JADRCD010224504.1:24807-38382 GCA_019843815.1 Montemys delectorum | reverse complement strand
TTTTTTTTTTTTTTTTTTTGGTTGGGAGACTCTTAATGACTGTTTCTCTTTCATTAGCAGATATGGGACTATTTAGATCACTTATCTGGTCTTGATTTAACATTGGTACCTGGTATCTGTCTAAAAAATTGTCCATTTCATTCAGGTTTTTCCAGTTTTGTTGAGTATAGGCTTTTGTATTACGATCTCATGATTATTTGGATTTCCTCAGTGTCTGTTGTTATGTCTCCCTTTTCATTTCTGATCTTGTTAATTAGAATAATGTCTCTGTGCCCTCTAGTGAGTCTGGCTAAGGTTTAATTTATTTTGTTGATTTTCTCAAAGAAGCAGCCCCTGGTTTGGTTAATTCTTCATATAGTTCTTTTTGTTTCTATTTGGTTGATTACAGCCCTGAGTTTAATTATTTCCTGCCTTCGACTCCTCTTGGGTGAATTTGCTTCTTTTTGTTCTAGAGCTTTCAGATATGCTGTCAAATTGCTGGTGTATGTTCTCTCCAGTTTCTTTTTGGAGGCACTTAAAGCTATTAGTTTTCCTCTTAGGACTGCTTTCATTGTGCCCCATAAGTTTGGGTATGTTGTAGCTTCATTTTCATTAAACTCTAGAAAGTCTTTAATTTCTTTATTTCTTCCTTGACCAAGTTATCATTGAGTAGTGTTCTGTTGAGCTTCCACATGTGTGTGGCCATTCTATTGTTTATGTTGTTATTGAGGAGCAGCCTTAGTCCATGATGATCTGATAGGATGCAAAGAATTATTTCAATCTTCTTGTATCTGTTGAGGCCTGATTTGTGACCAATTATATGGTCAGTTTTGGAGAAGGTACCATGAGGTGCTGTGAAGAAGGTATATCCTTTTAGGATAAAAAGTTCTATAGACATCTGTTAAATCCATCTGTTTCATAAGTTATGTTAGTCTCACTGTGTCTTTGTTTAGTTTCTGTTTCCATGATCTGTCCATTGCAGAGAGTAGAGTATTGAAATCTCCCAATACTATTGTGTACAGTGCAATGTGTGCTTTGAGCTTTAGTAAAGTTTCTTTTACGAATATAGATGCTCTTGCATTTGGAGCATAGAGGTTCAGAATTTAGAGTTCATCTTGGTAGATCGTATCTTTGATGAGTATGAAGTGTTTCTCCTTATCTTTTTTGATCTCTTTAGGGTGAAAGTCAATTTTACTAGATTTTGAATGGTTACTCCAGATTTTTTATTGGGACCATTGGCTTGGAAAATTGTTTTCTAGTCTTTTATTCTGAGGTAGTGTTTGTCTTTGTCACTGAGGTGGATTTCCTGTATGTAACAAAACGTTGGATCCTGTTTGCATACCCAGTCTGATAGTCTATGTCTTTTTATTGGGGAATTGAGTCCGTTGATATTAATAGATAGTAAGGAAAGTTAATTGTTGCTTCCTGTTATTTTTGCTGTTAGAGGTGGAATTCTGTTAATGTGGCTATCTTCTTTTAGTTTTGTTGGAAGATTAATTTCTTGCTTTTTCTAGGATGTAGTTTCCCTCCTTGTGTTTGAGTGTTCCATTTATTATCATTTGAAGGGCTGGATTTCTGGAAAGATATTGTGTAAATTTGGTTTTGTTATGGAATACTTTGGTTTCTCTACCTATGGTAATTGAGAGTTTTGCTGGATATAGTAATTTGGGCTGGCATTTGTGTTCTCTTAAGGTCTGTATGACATCAACCCAGGATTTTCTGGTTTTCATAGTCTCTGGCAAGAAGTCTGGTGTAATTCTGATAGGTCTGCCTTTATATGTTACTTTACATTTTTCCCTCATTGCTTTTAATATCCTTTCTTTGTTTTGTGCATTTGGTGTTTTGACTATTATGTGATGGGAGGAATTTCTTTTCTGGTCCAGTCTATTTGGAGTTCTGTAGGCTTCTTGTATATTCATGGGCATCTCTTTCTTTAGATTAGGGAAGTTTTCTTCTATAATTTTGTTGAAGATATTTACTGGCCCTTTAAATTGGAAGTCTTCAGTCTCTTCTATACCTATTATCCTTAGGTTTGGTCTTCTTATTGTGTCCTGGATTTGCTGGATGTTTTGGGTTAGGAACTTTTGCATTTTGAGTTTTCTTTGACTGTTGTGTCAATGTTTTCTATGGTATTTTCTGCACCTGAGATTCTCTCTTCTTTCTCTTGTATTCTGTTGTTGATTCTTGCATCTGTGGTTCCTGACTTCTTTCCTAGGATTTCTATCTCCATAGTTTTCTCTCTTTGTGATTTCTTAACTGTTTCTACTTCCATTTTTAGGTCCTGGATGGTTTTATTCAATTCCTTCACCTGTTTGGCTGTGTGTTCCTATAATTCTTTAAGGGATTTTTGTGTTTCCTCTTTATGGGCTTCTACTTGTTTACTCGTGTTCTCCTGTAATTCTTTAAGGGATTTTTGTGTTTCCTCTTTAAGGGCTTGTACCTATTTACCTGTGTTCTCCTGTATTCTTTAAGGGAGTTATTCATGCCCTTCTTAAATTCCTCTGCTTTTCTGGTCTTTTAGGATATCCAGGACTTGCTGTGGTAGGAGTACTAGGTTCTGATGAAGCCAAGTACTTGGTTTCTGTTGATAAGATTTGTGTGTTTGCCTTTTGACATCTGTTGATCTTTGGTGTTAGATGTTCTTGCTGTCTCTGGCTGAATCTTGTTCCTCCTGTGGGTCTGTAAGCCTGTTTCAGCACTTCTGGGAGATCAGCTCTCCTCTGGTAAGAACTGTGTGCAGTGGGCTGTGGATCAGTAGTCCCTCCTGAGTCCTGGGGTCAGAACAAACCCTGGAGACAGGCTCTTCACTTTCAGGAAAGGGGCAGAGAGTGCTGTGGATCCACAGTCCCTCCTAGGTGTAGAAATGATCCTGCACAGGCTACCCTGCCACTTCTGAGGCCTGGGCTAATACGGTTTCATACTAAGTATTTTAGAATCCATTGTCCCAGTAATTCTGCCATCTAGCAAGTTATTCTTTATCTTGTAGTAGTAATTTAAAGAAAATAATATATTGAAGGCTTTAATTGGGTATTCCTGATAAATACAGTGAATGCAGAACAGAGTCAGGGCAGGGGACAGATTGGAAAGTTCTAGACCAAGTGACATTTCTCTTATGAAATTCCTCTGCTCTGTGTTATGTACGCAAAAAATAGAATGTAGTGATCTTTCATTGAGAAAATGAAAAAATAACCTCCTTTGAGCAGTTTCAAGCAATGAAGCAACTCCTTTAGCAATGCTCAGAGACATAGAGTTACCTGTGCACAGCAAGGGATTTCCACATGATCCTTGCATTGAGTAAGTTATATTGTCATTAAAAATGGAAATATTATAGAGGTAGTATCACAGTGCATTGACTGGAAAAGCAACTGACTTTGCTTCCTTTAAAAGAACCTGTGAAAACAGGAACCTCAGATGGAAAAAAAAACCACAACAAAATACCAAATCTTCAGATTTAAGTATACAGCATAGGGCAGCCTTAAAAAGGAAGAGAGTATAAAGGAGTCATGATGGGGTTTCTGGAAAGAAAGAGCAGGTGAGAGGAAGATATGAAGTAAGAAATTAGAAATAGAGGGATCCCAACTCCAAGAAATCCCAACTCTAGGGACCCAATTCTCAGGACCCTAACTTGTGCAGGTGGGGTGGAAGGTGATGATATAAAAGAAAAAAAATAGACAAATAACAAGGTTAATTGATAAAGTCTCAAAAATCTCCTATTGTTTTATATTTACCTAAAATTATATATAATACATAGAAGTGCGTTCCTCTGTGTGTGTGTGTGTTCGTGTGTATGTATACCTTCAAAAAGGTTATGACACTAAGACTGACAATCCCTTCCACAGTTCCTTCCACAAGAATTATAGACTAATAAAAATGCCAGTCTCTGTATAATAAATCTCCTGTAGAATGGCTGCTGATGTTAGTTCAAATCACTTCCAAAACAATATAGACTCTAGTTATTGCCTTTGGTTCCTCTCAGAGGGTGAATCTAAGTAATGACTGTTAAAATATACTGCACACTTAAAATAGAGGCCTCAGATAATTTGAGCTATATGTAGATAAGAGATAACCTGAACTCTTCCTGCAAAAGGAGGAATGTTTTAATAGTCCTATCCAGTTATAATACCTATGAATCAAAACAATGAACAGCATGATAAGATATGGTGCCCTAACATGTCAGTGGTAACCAATGCTGGTCAAATTGGACTTAAAGATGATAGGTGAGGGGCTACAGCAGTTAGTAGCTCTGTTTGTCCCTTATCTTGGATCCCAGCCTCCAACACTGGGGAATAGGCTTTCACTGCCCAGTGCTTCCAGTCTGTGGTGTTCTGTTATGGCAGCCAGGCAGACAAATACAATAATATTTTCCTACTCAAACTTCAGCATTGAATGAATGTCTCTTCTGATTTAATAAATCTTGCCATGAAACTCTTATCTGGGTGTTGAAGTTAGTTAAGAAATGTTGGATCAAGCAGCCTAATTATTTCAAGCATCTCTCTCTCCCTCCCGCTCTCTCTCCTAGTGAAAGAACAAATCTTTGTGAATTCTCAAAAAAAAAAAATAGATCTAGGTATAGAAAATACATAAACCTTTCATTTATTTCTTTTCTCATTGTAGGGTATAATATTAAAATGTCTAAAGAATTGTCAGAATAGGTTTGTATGTTTGTCTAAGATTATATCATGAGTACCTGAAAAACAATGACTGTTAACTAATTAATCAAAATGTCATTAAAATATGCCAAAGTAAACTTACAAGGTCAATACTCTTAGCTCTTTCAACAGCTAGAAAATTTTATTTTGATACTCAAAGATATACAATATTAACACAAAACAGTCTCCTAGACAGCCCTCTCTTCCACTGAGGACACTGGCTGTTCATTGAAGAGCATTTCCCACAAGTACTCAGTCTGGGTCCTACACAGGCAGTAGCATTTCATTCTGAGTTTACCTAATAAGACTGATATGAGCTCCCCTCCAGAGATGATGCCTTAACAAAGAAAGCAAGTTCAGAGCAGCATGAAAATACCTGTACCAACAATTCCAATTTCAGGGGTTTCCAGAGTGTACTTGATGTATAAACATGTGCCAAATGGCTAAGAAATTAGTTCTCAGTACACTGGAACAGGACTTTCAGCACACTAGAGGACCACAAAGTGGACTTCCTCGTGATAAGATTCCAGATAATAAGACTGAATTACATAAACCAGAATTGATTGATAAGTGCAAGATTTTTTTTTGAACAGTGTTCATTTCATGACCTAAATAAATAAAACTATTCCTCTTTCTTAGGAAGTCAAGCTCACACTATTTTATAAACTGTACTTCCAAAGAGGATGTGAAGCATTCTGAAAGCAAATATACAGTCAGATATGGGGAAAAACGAGCTACTTGGGAGACTGAGGCAACAGGATTGCTTAACCAGGATGATCAATGCAGAGAAATACTGTCTTAAATTTACATGTCTACTTCTTAACTGAGTTCTTAGAAGCCAAAGGCCTTACCAGGTATCCTAATTATTTTCTAGACTACCATGAAGGTCTGTGTATACAGTCACAAAGAATGCTTTCTTTTGCAGCAGGACATACACAAGTACTTAATTGTGCACACAGACCTCATTGGAGTAACCTTTGAAAATAATTCTCATTCATTTACTATTGGAGAACAAGCTTAGTTTTAGTGTGGAACCAAAGCTTTCCTAGGAAAAATACCCCAGCTTTTGACTATAAGCTCTGACTCCCAAATGGTAACAAAACTTGTTGCTTATTTATCATGCACCTTAGCCGATTTGAAGCAATTCATGCTAGTGTAGGAATTACAGGTGAAATCTTGAGGAGTTTATTAATCTTGAATTTCTAGTTTTAAAAAACAAGATACATGGGTGTTTTTCTTTTTAATTCAACCCATCAATGCCTTACAAAACCTACCTTCTCATCTTGTATATCTTAATGATGCATAAATGAGAAGTGGAGAATGAACTTTAAGATGCCCATGAGTACAGCTCTGAGCCAGCTGCACCCTGGTAGATTATCAATACACACTTCAGGAGACTGGTCATTTTGTACTGAAGAATTATCTTCAGGGACCAATTTCGTAATGAGGAGAGAAAGAGTCAGAAAATGGGAAGATGAAATTATTGAGTATCCTTTCTGAAAAATACTGGGCTTAATTCCAAAAAAAGCTCCATGTGCTTATCTGATTATTTAGATATGTAAATTTGTGGTAGGCTTTGACTAGCTTTTTTCACAATTTTACAATGATGTAATGTAAATTCCAAAAACAAACAAAATAAATAAATAAATTACTGTTTATAGAAGTAAAATACATCTGCCCATTGAAAAATAAAATTCTCTATAAGTCATGTTATCATTTAAGCTTGTGTAATGTTTTAGTTTTCTTTCCTTGGTGGGTTACCAACAAAACTAGGAAGGGAAGGCAGAAATATGGAAGGAAGAGTGGCTTTGTGACATTTTCAACATTAAAAAATGGAAGCTCTAGAAGAAATGTGGGTGCTGACTTGTACCTAAGGATCCTGAAAAGCTAACAAGGGCGATGTAAGGAAAGCCAGTAGCAATCTTCATGGGAGTATAGGGTACAGAAAGGTTGATGTTCCCTGCAAATTGAGTTGATGGCAATGGTGGCAGCCAGTGATGAGTGTTGTGCTATAGGACCATCTACGGAATGATATGTCCTTGTCTACAATTTCTGGAGTAGGGCTTCTGAAACTTGAAATTTTCTGAGTACTGAGAGTCTATTTATAGGTAAAAATTTCTCCTCCCATGTCCAAATACATAGCATTAAGATGACTTGGTTAGGCTTCCTTGGACATGATAGGTTTTAAAATCTTTTAAGATAAATTATTGATTAATGTCTGAAGATTTTAAGTTACATATAGCTCCATAACCTGCAGAGCAAGAAACACTGCTAGAAATTATGGTACAAATTCTAAGAGAAAGGTTTAAGGATTTTGTGTGTAACGATAAACATGCTACATGGAAGTGTGCAGGGAAGGTGGAATGTGAGGAATCATTCTAGAAAGGTGTGTGGGTAAGATATGTGGGAAACTGTTTTTCATGGCTGTGTCCCAAGAGCAGGGATGTTCTGTCACTTTTTATATACAAAATTTTGTCATCTCTTCTATTCATATCCATTATAATTTCATAATCACTAAGTATGTTGTACTTCTAATTTTTAAGTATGTTTATTCCTAATTTTGGGGGGAAATAATCAAATCTAAAGTGTGAAATCTAGTGGAAGCACTTGCGTGCAAAGTGTGAGTAGCCTGGGTGCCTCTCGTGTCTGGCATGTGAAGTGGGAGACACCTTGTTGAATGAGCCCTTGCACTGTGGGCTCATCTGACTCTGGCTTTTAGTCAAGTGCTAGAGTATTACATGATGATGGAAAAAAACACACCAACATCTTAGTCAGGCTGATTTCTGAAGCAATAATGATAGAGCAGGAGTGGGACAGAGGGGCTTGCAGAAGTAGGTGACATGTGTGTTTGTATCATTCTCAAGAGCTTTGTTTGTGTTATTTCTCAGTGCCCATAAGAGTCCTGTATAGTAGGAGGAAACATTACTTCTCCCAGGAACAGAACGCCCCAGGAGTTCAGCCATTTGTTTGAAGACAAGTCCTACCTTCAACAGTGGAGTTGGACCTTAATCCTAATTTCCATTTGATTTCAAGGCTCTCTTTTGGCTGTATAAGTATTTGATTTCAAAGCTTTCAATTTGAATTCTAAAATCAATTTAAAATACTGAATTAGAGAGGCTTGCCTTCAGCAGCTAGGAATATGCTTTGAAAGAGCAATGAAGGAATCTCATTTTGAAAACTGAGACCATTGCAAAGTCTCTATCAGAAGGCACATTAGCTTTAGCATGGTCTTATCTGCGCAGACTTAAAACAGAAACTAAGGAACTAGCATAGAAACTATGGAAAAGACATGGACAAAAATCAAAAAAAAAAAAAAAAAAAAAAGATCATGGGGCTGGAAAGAGGCCTAGCCTAGACAGCTACCCCATGAGAAAGAGTACATAGGAGAAAATTCAGGAATACACAGCAATTCTTTAAGTGGTAAAAAGATAGGGGGTAGAGAGGAATGCACTGGGTTCCTGCTGTCTGAGGAAACAGTGTATGGATCCCTTGAGGAAAAGCAGATTAAAGGTGACTTTCTAATTGCCATTAGTGTGCATAATTGAAACAAACTGTCCAGACTAAGCCTTTGTCAGGGATATACTAAGGGTCACCCCACTTAATAAAATATGGAAAATAGCATATAGCTACCTTAGATACTCTAAGGATTTTATGCAATCCAGTGTCAACATTACAATTCTGATTTTATGATCGCTTCTGAAATGAAAGGAAAAAAAGAAGGAAGGAAGGAACAAAGGAAGGAAGAAAGGGAGGAAGGAAGGAAGGAAGGAAGGAAGGAAGGAAGGAACAAAGGAAGGAAGGAAGGGAGGAAGGAAGGAAGGAACAAAGGAAGGAAGGGGAGAGAGAGAAAGAAAGAAAGAAAGAAAGAAAGAAAGAAAGAAAGAAAGAAAGAAAGAAAGAAAGAAAGAAAGACAGAAAGGAAGGAAGGAAGAAAGGCAGGAAGGAAGGAAGAAAAGAAGGCAGGGAGGAAGGAAGGAAGGAAAGAAGGAAAGGAAGAAAGAAAGAAGGAAAGGAAGAAGGAAAGGAAGAAAGGAAGGAAGAAATTTCATGATTCAATTTTAATCCAATAAACCAAACCAAGAAAAAAATATACTGGGAAGGTAAGATGCAGCTTAAGCTATTTTTAGAAATGACAAAACTACATGCTAAAATGATTCTCCTGGTTTGGGGATATGAAGACCAAGTGAAGTGGATTCTACTGTTTACATGTCATCATTTTTCACACAAATAATCTCCCCACACAGTGTTTACTTCTTCAGTGTTGTTTCCCCAAGTAAAATGGAGCCTCCATTCAGAAGTAGAAAGCATAGAAGCACTGTCCCTACACATGGGTGCACAACAAAGACTATGAGGTACATGCACGTATAGACCCTTGCACATGTTGACAAATATGTACATTGACTACACATACACACACACACACACACACACACGCACACACACACACATACACACAGACAACATGCCACACACATGAGATTAAAAAAATTAATGAATTAATGAGTAACTATATAACTCAATAAATGTAAAACAACTGAGAAAAACTTAGTGTCGAGTTCTAGCTACCACACGTAAGCATGTGCATCTGCATCCTTTACACATGACCTTAAACACACATCACAAACAATCAAACAAAAGACTCAGCATTAGCAGTCTCTCCTTTCAAAAGTGAGTACTGTGATTCTCATTAAATTATCATTATGAAGTAAAGCACATGCTAATTATAATGTTTATGTTGTAAGATGGTGTTTTTTTGATATACACAAAGCAAAGGTTCTCAGACCTAATTTTGTTTACAAACTAAAATCTGAATGTAACATCTTGAGGTTGTGAACTGAACGAAACTTGATAAACTCCTTGAACTGATTTATTATCATATATAGAAGATGGGATACAGAATATTGCTGCCCTGTGTCCTCTTCTCCCTCAGAATAGCCAAGCTGGACTGGAGGGAAGGAAGCTTAGCCAGGTACAGGTGGATGCAGTGCAGGATCTCTGTAGGCAGTGAGTTCAGGGAAATAAACACATCCCATCCAGGAACAGCTTAGGATAACTGGTTCATTTATTGGGGATGGGAGAAAAAAGGGGTACTTATGCCCCTAGAGAGGTAGTCAAGGGTCTCTAGGGCAAGATTTTTATTGCTATGTACCACTGGCCAGCCAATAAAGACTTGTTGAAAGACATACTTCATCTAAATACTGAGGGGATGTAAGGTGGGGGACGTGGTGGGGGAACCTTACAATGTCAAACAAGGATTGAAGTCTGGTAACTGTCTGGGTAATAAATTCCTGCTAGGGTTGAGTGGTGGAGCTAGCTTATGCTGCCAGATTGGGAGTGGGGAGGAAGCCAACTCCTGCCATCCACACATTTGAGGTATCTGGGATTGAAGTGCCCATGACTCTTTTTCCATAACTCTGGGCCATTACAGTCTCACATAATATAGAGCCACACCACTTAGAGGAAAGTCCTGTTTTCTCACTCTATTGTGATCCTATCGACCTGCTTTCTGATTTTTCTCATGCCATGTGTACAGCCCTATCACCCAGGCCAGCTTCATCCTCTGGAAACAGGGCTTGTTGACTTAGATTTGGCCCTTCCTTCCCTCCCCATCCTGGTTTCCTGAAGGTGTGCTTTCTGTGTGGGCTTCACTCTACCCCTCTAAATGCATATTGATGAAATTCTAAATGAATTATCTTCTCCCTGCTTTTGTAAACTTGCAGTAAAGAAAAATGAAGATGCAATATTCAGAGGAGTGCCATCCAGAGGAACATACCAAAGCCTGATCCTTCACTGATCCAGTGAACATCTTCCAACTATACAATATAGCCTATAAATTCTAAGCTCCTATCCATTCATGATGGAAATTCTTTTGAATAAGTCTTTTTCTTATACTATATTTCAGTTATTTATGGAAAATTCTATAATCTATTTAAATAATGAGTAAAGAAGTGGTATGCATTTAGTTTATAATGACAGTGTTTGGTTAGTTATGAAAATATCTTGCAGAACATTGTCATTTATAATATGTGAGATTTGAAAGCTTACTTAATTCTCTGAGGGTATTTTTTATGCTCAATTAAAATCTAAAATTTGATTGGATGAACAATATAGTAACTGCCTATTAATGTTACAGGAACAAATAAAAGCTAAATAGACCAAGAATAGGATGGCTATTAAAACTTTGTCTGGTTTACAAATGGTTCTGAGCTATGGATTATCAAGTAAAAGAATAAATAATGCATACACCTGTAGCCTTTATTAGTTTGAATACGGGCTATGAGGTGACTAGAAAAATTCTTATATCATTGTGTTTTTATAATCTCAGGCCTAAATATAAATGTAACTGAGGGTAAAATGCAGATTTCTCCATTTGACCTTGCAAAATAAACCCATAATTGTTTCATAGAAGCTACACTTTCAAGTAGCTGTATTCACCGACACCCACTGTCTCTCAGTACTCATGCTAATCACTGAGGTGTGATCTGGATTTTCAGAATCATATGAGTGTGGGGTGGTGGGGGTGCGATAAGCCACTGAGGCAACCTGAACATTATACATGTCTCACAGTGGTCTACTGTTAATCCTTATCTTCGGGCTGTTTTTCATTAAAAACAAAAATTGTGACCCACTCTTACAAAGTTTCTGAAGCTGGTATTCAAAGTACTCTGTAGCTTAGGCAGGCACTGAACTTATAGTCCTTAGGCCTTGCTTTCCAAAACACCTGGACTTCAGACCTTCACTGTAAGGCATTGAGTATGGGGTTTTTATTAAGGAGCTTAAGTGACATTGATTCAAGCAGGATTTGACATTGATTCAAAATAGGATTTGTAAAATAAGTTGTATGTATTTTCATTGAATCATTGAATATAGAGTCTGTACATAATTGTACAACCACACATATATCACATCCCATTACAGAACTGCATCTACTGGTTCCTCACAACGGGATACCCAACTTAACGCAAATATCCTTAGGAAAGCAGGACTAAAAAACATCTCTATTTCAGTGTTACTAGATGACCCTGAATAGAATATTTAAGATAATCAAGCAAAGAGGATCAGCAAAATGTATAATTTATACAGGCCTCACACAACGCATGTCTTTAAAAAGATAATATAATAATAAAGGTGGTAAGTGCACATATCTCAAATATTTTATTTACTTAAACTAAGTAGAGATTTTGTTATGTGCTACACTCAGTTTTAAGTCCAGTTTTGCAACACCAAGCAACACATGCACAGATTTGCAGCAGCTCTACAATACATTTTCAAACAGCAATGTTGGTTTTCTCCTTGCAGGTGACAGGCTTTCCAAGAATCCCAAGCCTTATTCCCAAGATGAAATTTACTTGCACTGTCATAAGCCACTGTCTGGTTATTTAATTGCAGCCATTTTTTTGTAATTTTTAAGAAATAGGAAAGAATTTTTTAAAAATCTTTTTTAAAAAGACAAAGATCCCTGAAAACTGCACTTTTTTGGAGGAGAATACTACATATTTTTCCTCAATTTTCAGACTCTTTCATGAATGATGACTTGTCTCCCAGTGATGACTCTGTGACTCTGCCTGTATCTATTGCTCTGTAGCCATTTTAGTAGCATGCTAGCTCTCTGAGTCTACTGTAGACAACCTACCATGCCTAATTATTATTGACTCCACCGCCCTTCAAATTTGTTAACAGTATCTCCATCACATAAGTTTAAACATGTTTCCTAGTTAAGACCAAATACAATCAATGGTTTCTATAACCATCACTCTGCCACACACAGAGGCAAAGTTGAATCCCTATTGTAACCTGTCTTCTACTGTGATACATTATGTTGGCATTTATTCACGCATTTTATGTTGATAATCAATGGCAAAAATCAACAGCAAAATGCATCTGGAATCCTGTTTATCCAAGTCTTTAACAGAATCTGTAGCTAAATCAGAGCACAAGTGTTTTCCTTCTCTCATTCCATTTCCTTTCTATTCATCTCTTCTTCTGAATTCTCCAAAGCTGGAGAAGAAAACAGTGGGGAGGGATTTGCCTGTGTGTCACTTCATCTCAACAGTGGAGATGGACCAATGAGTAGGCTTAATTACCCAGATTAACTCTTTGGATTGATGAAATTAAAATAGGTAAAGTGTCAGTCCTCTGTTTCTCAACAGCTTTGTGTGAGCCGACATAGTCATGGAGGAGACAGGTAAGGCTTGCTGGTGTTAATACACTTTTATTCTTACTTAAATATAACTATGATTTTAAAATAAGACTTTAAAAAAATTGATGTTGGCTTTACAGAGAAGGCAGGAAGATAAAAATTGCCCCCAAAATTAAAAAAAAATGAGATGAGCAAAAATTATTTTTAAAAAGGAAGCGAGAAGCACAGTTAATCCGTTAAATTTGTGCATGAAGTCATTTCCTATTCTAGCAAGGGACTTCAAGTCCAACATGTAAACATCTAAGCACTGGAGAAGACCCAGGAAACACAATAAACCAAACTCCAGAGTCCACAAAAAGCAGACCAGCTGACAGAAAAAAAGAAAGAGACTTGCTGTAAATACTAAAGAAAATAATTCTCAGACCTACAGAGAATGTGTGACTATCATCTTTGAGAATGCCTTCTTTTATTAAGTCCTTAAAAATCAAGATATAGAAATGACATCATTCTAAAGTTCAAATCCAAGAGAGGTTTATTTTTTTGTTGTTGTTGTTCTTGTTGTTATTATTGTTGCTGTTGTTGTTTTAAGCAATACAAAGCACAATACAAAGACTAGATGGATAATCTGTGATGCTCTAAGTTCACCCAAGAATTCTTTAGCATTAGCAAGGAAGAATAGAAATTTTATCTTCCAACCAAGTCTTCATAGTCATCATTTTACTAAGATAGACCTTGAAGGGTGACTGGATCACAGTGAACGTGGACATTTCCTTCAACACCAGCCCTAAGATAGACCTTGAAGGGTGA